>JBBPBX010000461.1:0-24436 GCA_038048925.1 Garcialebias charrua | reverse complement strand
CCGTTGGCAGCAACAGCTGCCTTTAAGTGTTTGTGATAACGGGTGAGAAAACAGCTGTGGAGGAAAACTGCTGCTTCAGATCATCGTCCTGATGCAGAAGTGTTCTTTTGTCACAACCTGATGGGACATTGTCCTTCAGGATTTTATGATAGAAGGCAGAATTTGTGGTTCCAATAATACTTGAAGCTGTCCATGTCCTGAAGCAGCAAAGCAGCCTCAAACCATCACTCTATCACCACCATGTTTGACTGTGACTATAGTGTTGTTTGTCTAAACTATGCAGTTAGTTCGACATCAACTGCACACAAAAGACAGTTTATAAATAGACCTGTTGTGGACACTGCACTTGAAGCAGGAACAGGACCTGATCCGCTAATAGCAGAACTAACCTTTCCATTAGTGTTTTCGCTAACTCTGAAAGTTGTTAGCAGAAATAGCTTTTGCTAAATTTAAATCTGGTAAATTCAAACCCACTAAGTTTTTAAGCCAGTTCTCCGCTCTCAAAGCATTCAGAAGAACTGTGATTTACATGGCCCTATGCTTTGTTATGCTGTGCTAAGTCTAGCTAAGCACCACCCGGTGAAACCACCACCCTCGTGACTCTCCTCCCACACCCATCCCTACTACCACAAACAGTCTCTGACTCATGATGTCAGTTTACAGCCAATAACAGAGACTTTAAAGCTCCACTGACATCATCTTTTGACTTTTCAAAAAATGGCACAACATATATAAATATTAAGATTGACCCCTGACCGTTTTTGCTAAAATAATGTTAAATGAATGAAAATTACTTCCAAAAACAGTTTAAAATTAGCGCAGTTTTTTTAACACGATAAATAGGGATTTCGCCGTCGCAGGATGATGACGTCATGACAAGGAATTTCTCTACTGCGCAGCTTGAAAACAATGGAGGAGCTACAAACTCGATCCGTCCAATTTAGCCATTTAAAAGTTAATATTTTAGCGGATTGTCTGCAGAGAAGCCAAAGTTATTTCCAGTAAACAGCAGGTTATAATTTTTTTTCAGCTCCTGCTGGTTTTTGGAGACTTTTCACTTCAGGACGTGAGCAGCTCTGTGAGGACTTACAGCATAGTTTCCACAGCACTGAAATGGTAATATATTAGTTAATGGTTCTAATAATTATTCAACATTAATTTATAGTTTAAAAAATTAGTCCCTTTTAAAATATCTGTTAAATATATTATTCTTTTATTTTATTTTGTTTGTGTTTTCAGGTTTCCAGGTCTCCAGTCCATCACCTGAGGCTCTTCCTGAACCACTAGTACAACCCAGACTTTCACATCACAGCAGGTAAGATTGCATCAACGAAAAGAATAGTACTCAACAATATTCTTTGATGTAAATCTGTTGATTTTCTGTGGTTCTGATGAGGGAAGTGACAAAGTGGATGCAGCATTCAGCCCATAATGGACCCAGATGTCCCCTGCGTCCAGACCTACAACACCTGGACATCCATGAGCGTGGCGGAGCGAGGATTCACAGAAATGTCTTCACCTGAAGAGTGGACCGAGGTGGAGAACAAACCTTGATATTGTTCAACAACAGATGGAGACATCTTCAGGATCTGTAGAACATCAGGACTGCTGCAGAAAGCTACGTTTGTGCATCAAGACATTAAAATATGCAGAAATACTACAACTGGCCAGAGCATTGAGATGAAAATGAATCAATGAATTTAATATTTTATATTTTTTCTGACTGTTCAAATGAACATATTATTTGAAAAAAAAAAAGGATAACAATGAACCAAGTGTTTCTGTAGTTATGTGTAAATAAAGTTACAGTAGTACACTATATTATCTGTTAGTGTTGAGTTATTCTTTGTGAGAATATTTGTGTATCTGTTTTAATTTCATTCGTGCATCTACAACTCACAGCTCATACTTTAGTAAAAACAAAATTGGTGAATGTTGAAAAAAACATTTTATTAAAATAAAACCATCCCATATTATCAAATAAATGAAAACCTCTGGGGAAACATTAATATGAACAGATTATCAAAAAAAATTGAGTTTAAAAAATGCAAGTGGTGTTTGACTTCATCAGCTCTGTAAAAATGACTCCAACACCTCCTCGTCCACCCTCCTGTCCAGGTGTTGTAGGTCTGGACGCAGGGGACATCGGTCTAGTTTCTCCTCATCCTGCTGCTTGTACTTCTTCAGACTCCACCACCTCCTCGCTCCTCCACGCTCATGGATGTCCAGGTGTTGTAGGTCTGGACGCAGGGGACATCTGGGTCCATTATGGGCTGAATGCTGCATCCACTTTGTCACTTCCCTCATCAGAACCACAGAAAATCAACAGATTTACATCAAAGAATATTGTTGAGTACTATTCTTTTCGTTGATGCAATCTTACCTGCTGTGATGTGAAAGTCTGGGTTGTACTAGTGGTTCAGGAAGAGCCTGATGGACTGGAGACCTGGAAACCTGAAAACACAAACAAAATAAAATAAAAGAATAATATATTTAACAGATATTTTAAAAGGGACTAATTTTTTAAACTATAAATTAATGTTGAATAATTATTAGAACCATTAACTAATATATTACCATTTCAGTGCTGTGGAAACTATGCTGTAAGTCCTCACAGAGCTGCTCACGTCCTGAAGTGAAAAGTCTCCAAAAACCAGCAGGAGCTGAAAAAAAATTATAACCTGCTGTTTACTGGAAATAACTTTGGCTTCTCTGCAGACAATCCGCTAAAATATTAACTTTTAAATGGCTAAATTGGACGGATCGAGTTTGTAGCTCCTCCATTGTTTTCAAGCTGCGCAGTAGAGAAATTCCTTGTCATGACGTCATCATCCTGCGACGGCGAAATCCCTATTTATCGTGTTAAAAAAACTGCGCTAATTTTAAACTGTTTTTGGAAGTAATTTTCATTCATTTAACATTATTTTAGCAAAAACGGTCAGGGGTCAATCTTAATATTTATATATGTTGTGCCATTTTTTGAAAAGTCAAAAGATGATGTCAGTGGAGCTTTAATATAAATGCCAGAACAGGAAAATAACATGAAAAACTAATTTTTACACTCAAACATTGTAAACATTCAGAAACATTGCAAACACAACTCCTACCCAGCATGTTTTGCAACACTCACACTGTCTCTGGGATGTGACTCTCTCACACATTTCACACATCTTTAATACAAACACATTTATTACAGAGAGAATATTGATGATGACAAAAAGCAGCTTTGTATACTTTGTAAATGTAGTTAACCACAGAGAAGATAGTTAAAAAGAGTTAATTCATTAAAGTAAATGACACGAGGGAGAAGTCCGACACACTGAACACATCACTCTGCTTCAGCACAGCAGAGTTCTGCTCTGCATACTGTATTTGGTTCAGATGGACCTGATTAATTTCTGAAAGCTCATTTCTGAACGACATGGACACTTTACATGTGATTTATGAACCGTTCTGAGTTGTGTTCACTGACAATGTTGTCACATTACAGACAACCTTAAAGTGTCAGCGACAGCAGAGGATGATAAAAGTTAGCTTTTAGCATTAGCTTTTGTAAAAAAATCTAACGTTAGCAAATCTATGGTAATTTTTTGTTCGAGCCTAGGTTGCATCAGAATGGACATAAAGCATGAAACTGTTGCTAAATCTTTATAGATGTATTCATATAAAGTACATATTTCACATGTACAGTACATATATACTTTATCTTAAAAAGCTAAGTCTGGTCCTCTGGAAATTCAAAAAACAAAACTAAACAAAGCAAAAAAATTGTAGAAACGTTTCGTCTTTCGTCTGAAAGACTTCCTCAGTCTGACCTGCTGTAATCAGCTCAGTCTAAAGGCTGGTTTATACTTCTTGTCGCACGTCTTTTACCTCCTGTTGAGTGAAAAAAGTTGTGCAACTTCCGTCTGCACTCCCGCTGCGATCCCCCGGTGACAGCCGTCCTATACATTACCCCCAGTCAGCACTGTGAGACGCGGAGGATGCGGCTCGGAGCGTGTGACTGATTCAAAGTTTGTGGGCGTTTTTTGGATGTCAATATATGGTGTATCACACCTCTACCCGCTACTCTTCCAGAAGATAAACTCGCCTTGTCTAGATCTGGTCCTGTTCAGCAGGCGAACGTGCCAACGCCGTTTGCGTCGTCTTTCCATGTTTGCGGTCAATAACATAAGTATAAGGTCCTTTTCTTCATCCTCGTCCTCCGACTCATCATCCAACCTGAGAAGCTTCTCTTTTGCCGCTTGCACATACCGGTACATTTTTTTTGTTGTGAACTGTAGAAAACTTCCTCCATCCATCAACAGTCATATAAGCTGTGCGTGTGACGTATGCAGTGGGAGTGCGTGTGACGTATGCAGTGGGAGGGAAGAGGGAGGGATTACTATAATGTATCCCCCACGTCTTTTCCAAGTATAAACACTCAATGCGGTCGGTGACACACACGCAATTACATCATTGCTGGGCCGCAGCCGCACGTCTTGCATGAAGTATAAACAAAGCTTTATAAATAGCACCCTCTCACAGTGGATCAACCAGTTGGCTGATGACAGCCTGAAACCAGCTGCTCACATGATCAAGGAGGACCATCAGCCTAACGATGGATTGTTAGCACCCTGATGGTTGTTTGCTATTCACAGAGGGCTGAGTGATACTAGCAATAACAGCATTGTAAGAGGGGGACAGTTGAACCCGGAGGCCTCCACCTCTGTTTAATGATGGACGGTTTCTTTTCACAAAGATGGCCTCCTTTACTCCTCTCTCAAACCATCGTTCCTCTCTATCAAGGATGTGAACATCTTCATCCCTGAAAGAGTGACCGCTGGCCTGGAGATGAGTGTAGACCACAGAGTCCTGACCTGATGATGTTGATCTTCTGTGCTGGGCCATCCTTTTGGCCAGTGGCTGTTTAGTTTCCCCGATGTAAGACTGATCACAGCCCTCCTGACACTGAACAGCATACACAATATTACTCTGTTTGTGCCGGGGGACTGGATCTTTGGGATGAACCAGTCTTTGCCGTAATGTATTTTGGGGTTTAAAAGCCACTGGGACGTTGTGTTTAGAAAATAAACGTCTCAATGTCTCTGAAACTCCCGCAACATACGGAATGACCACTGGTCTGGGTCTGGGTTCCTTCTTTTCACCAAGAAGGAACCCAGAAGGTGTTTTTTCCACCTAATAAATGAAATAATCAAGAAAACTTGGGCTTTGTTTGTGTCTTGTTAAAGTCTCTGACTAACTCTGAAACATTTCACTGTGACAAAAAAGGTAAAAACAGAAGTCTGTAAGGGGAAATAGTTTTCACAGCTCTGTAATGAATTGAAATATATTTTATATCTGCACTATTTTGATGTACTTTTTCTCATCGGGTCACTCAGAGCTGAATCATGAATTCATTCCAACTCTTAACAAACGTTTTGCCTCTCCATGTCATTGGTTTCTGTCGTACTTTGTGACTTGTTTCTCTCGTTCCTCACCTGACTCATAATTCACAGCAGCACACTGAACAAGAGTTAGGATTCAAAATGTTTCCTAAAAAGACTTGACTGTCAAAGCAACATCAAATGGGCATGTAAAGGAACTGGTAAATGCAGCAAGGCTCCAGCAAAAAATAAAATAAAATAAAAAAGAATACAAATTTTCTGAAACTTTGTACTAAGTCCTTCTCTTCGTTCTTTCTTTCCATCTCCTTCCTTTTCCTGTTTTGATGCGTGTCCTGCAGCCACAGCCAGTCCAGACTGACCAGAGCGCACAGTGCCTTCTCTCCAGCCTCCCTCTCTGCCTCTTTCTCTGCTTTTACCGGTAAGAATGTTAAACTGGGTGAGAAAAGGCTCCAGTCTCAGGACCAAGCCTCATAGTTTTAATACCCAGATATTAATTATTGAATATTTATAAATGTAAACAAACTGCCAACAAAATTTCCTAAAAAGAAACAACCACAAGTTTTGAAAATCATGACCTATGACAGGATTTATAAACCTCTTAAGGCTTAGACATTTCCTTATTTTTGAAAACATATACAAATCTGAAAATTTTTAACTGACAGAGTTTTATTCACCAAACACACACATACATTAAAAAAATCATTAAATATCATAAAAGGCAAAAGGGTAATAATGTGTCCGTTTGCCTGACTGTGGGTGATTCTTTTTTTGGGGCAACATTCATGTCCGCATGTTTCTCTTACCCTGATTTTTTTCTAAAATGTGCCAAATATTTACAACAAAGTATTTTAATTATACACTTAGATGTTTGCCATCATTCAAATATAAATGAAATGCATTTAAAATATTATTTTGTACTTTACACACCTTTTTGGTGACATAGATGGTCAATTTTATTGTGTCCGCAGTGCAGTGTAAAATATTTCCTCAATAAGTTTAAACAATAAAATTAAATTAAAAAAGAAATTTCTTCAATAATTTGATTGACTGGACTAAACCTTATTTTATTATGAAACTGAATCTGTTGAAACTATTTTTTTATTTGATATTTTCTTGATATTATACATGTCCCAGTAGTAACTTTCCACCCTGTTAGAATGTTTCCTTTTTGCCCTCAAAAGACTACAATTCCATAAAAGCCATTTACAGGAAGTGACATCAATTGGTTTTGGAGGGAATTCAACCATGGAAAACAAGTTAAGCTTCATCTGTCACTCTCTCCTTACTTTTTTTAATCTTAAATATATTAAACCTGTATGAGTCAACCTTAAAGTTCCACCCTGTTAAGATAAATTGTGGGAAATGTTTATTTGGTAGAATTTAAAAAACAACATATTAGATTTAGTCATTAAAGGTTTGCTATTCTGTTGAAGGTTAGCTAGCTAAATGTTGACCACATAAAGAGCTACAGCTAGATTAGCTAAAAAAATTCCACCCTGTTATGTTCCACCCTGTTAGGTTTATGAACCAAACAAGGTGTAACAAGGACCTAACAGGGTGGAAATTCAGGTAAAACGTAATCACATATACATGTAATTATTACTTTACCTGTAATTATTATTTTATCCAGCCCTGAGCTTGACCATTATTAATTTCTTATTGCTAAACATGTCAGTGATGTAACAAAATATTTAAAACTTAAAATATTACTCTTTTTATTTTCAGAAGTCCTGAAGCCAAAATGTTGCCGCAAAAAAAGAATCACCCTAAAACAATATTTGATGATCCACAAGACATACTTTAAATAAACTCAAAGTAATCACTGGTTGTACACCTAAAACTACTTTGCATTTACAGAAAATACACAAAAATAGCAACAACTTAGTAAAATTTACAGACGCGATGCCAAATAATTATCAGTAATTAGTACCTTATCAGCCGTGACATCAGTCATCGGACACGGAGTGCGAAGCAAAGGGCAGAGGTCTATCTCCAGGCTAGGCTAAAGGCTAGCCAAACAAGGGACATATTTTCAGGCATATTAAACAACTCCTTCTTGAAAATGACATACAAAGAACTTTACATTACCGGTAGCTACTATTAAACCACTACACTTTTACATGACACTGTTTATTTCTTGCTGTTTTCTTGACTTTATGGTATAACACGTGTGTGCTGATTTAAACCATGTTCATGACGATGAATGATGCTGAAGTTGTGAATGGATTAGTTCACCAGGAGTTGAGTAAACCTTTAAACTGACTAGATGAGCCATCAGGCAGACGGATACATTCAGCACCATCGGTTTAAACATGGTCTAACCATGCTCCTCACATGCACTTTTGCATAGCAACACAGCTGTAGTGAGGTTGAGAAAACAGTGACAAACAAACTTTCATGCAAAATGTAGGTTTAATTTTAGCTAATGTATCATTCTTTTAGATCAGTACAGTAGTCCCTTGTTTATCACGGGGGATGTGTACCCTGAAGCCCCGCGATAAGCAAAAAAACACGAAGTAGGAATAGTAATACGAGTACAGTAGTAAGTAGCAGTTTATTTTATTTTTATTTATTTTTTTTACAAAAAAGAGCTGTAAGAATTATTACTAGAAAGCATTTCTGTCACCCATCAAGTACTTTATTTTATCATCTGAAGTTACTGCAGTTCCATGATTTGGTAGATTATAATATTTTATCAGTTATGTATAGGGCTCAGAATAACACATTACCTTTAAATATCCAAATGCATTTTGTTAAAAGACAAAGTTGTTATAATCTTAAGGGGATAAAGATATTTGTCAAACCAAAATTCAGAACTAGTTTGAAGGGACGGTCGACCTCAATCCAGGGAATTGGATTATGGAATGGTTTGGAGAATGAAGCTAAAAATGCCAGCTCAATGTGTACGTTTAAGAAAATGATCAAAGTTGAATTGTTAAAAAAAATATGAAATAGCTTAATGTGTATTGTATGAATTGTCGCTCAAGAAGGAGTTATTTGTTTTGTTTTGTTACTTGAAGATTATTATTGTTTGAATTAATTGTTTGGAAAAAATGGGGCAGATATAATAAGATTTTTTTTTCTTCCTTCTGCTACTTTTCATTTTATTTTTGATTGTATTTCTTCTTGTTTATGGAATCATTTTGTTTTGTTTAAAAAAAGAAAAATAAATGATTAAACAAATAAAAAAATTGAAAAAATTTGAATAGGTGGAAAAACCGTGATAGAACGAGTCCCTGAAAAATGAACCGTGAAATAGCGAGGGACTACTGTATCTCATTTTTGAGAAATAGTTGCTCATTATGCCTGTTTTTGTTTTTTTAAAGCACTCGTCTGGATGAAGACTTTTACCTCTTTCTCTTTATTTCATGCTCTATGACTGATATCATGGCTGATAAGATGCTTATTATTGACAACCTATTAGACTGTTAGGGTTTGATTAGGCAGGAAAGAACCCAAAGTTGCAGACAGGGACTCAGACTCAAGGAATTAAAAAAATTAACAATTTAATGATACAAAAATCAAAAAACTTGCATGGTAGCAAAAACTCACAAGCACCTTGGAACGAGGAACAGGACAGGTTGGCAGAACAGGACAGGGAATACCCAACGACGACGCGACAAAGGACAGACTTGCAGACAGAGTATATATACACACAGACAAGACAGGAAGTAATCACAAAGGGAACAACAGAACAGGGCAGAGAAACTACGTAATTGAACCTGGAATGTGGAGATTAAACTGAAAACTAAACTGAAACCAGGAGCAGAACTAAACTAAACAAAGAGCACAAGGAATAATTAATCTTAGAGCATAGGAGGCAGGACTTGAGAACTAAACTAAGAGCCTAAACACAAAAGAAAGCTGAATTGAACACAAGTTGACGTAACACAGAAACACCAGACAATGACACAGAAAACTGAATTAAACAGAAGGGGCAGAAACACAACCAAAAGCTGAATCAAAACACAAACAGACAGAACACAGAAACACCAGACACTAGAAGACAGACCATGACATAGACGAAGCATCACTTGTTGGCGGGACTATCATTATTTTGCCAACTGCAGATTTTAAATTCAAGGAAAAAAGATATTGACTTGATATCCCACACACAATCCTTAGAGAAAAAAGGTTTTGGAGTTTGTGCTGTTTCCAGGGTCAAAAGCACCATTTTGGTCACTGTTGTAATTACTGCCCGACATCACTTTGACCATATCGTGTAATATTTTTGTCAGCACGCACGCACGCACGCACGCACACACACAAACGTCTCCAATAAACAGAGCACCAGTTGAAAATTCACGACTATCCTTTGAATAAAAAGTGGGCTCCACATGACTTGTGAAAATGTGTGAAAGGTTTCACGGTGTCACTGAGTCATGATGGTTTATTTTTTAGTGGCAGCATATTGAGGTTTATGGTAACAGTGTATCCATGATGTGGGGCCTGTGTGCACATGACTTATTTGTTAAGAATTTTTAAAGCAGGACTGACTGCTCTAGCTACACATTTAACTTAATACAGTACTGTGATCATGACGAGGTCATGGAAAGAACCTACTGCAGGTGATCCCCTTGGTAATGGTGCCATGCAGTTCCAGAGTCATGGCAAGTTGAAAGTGTAGAGTAGTGAAGAGGCACACCAGAGCATTACAACTGTCTTCCCACTGAAGAAGTGTTTCTGAGCTTGAGTCCATCAAGTTTTTCTGATAGGTTGGTCGAGGAGAGGTCTTCATCCAATGTGAAAGATGCCTTAGAAAATGAAAAATCGATAAGTTCTTCTATCATGAGTTCATCTCAGGTGGATAGAAAGATAGCAGACTTGGGTTCTGTGAGACTACTTCACATTTAGCTTTCTTAAAAAAAAAAACTTTGTAAATTAATAAACTGATGGTACATTCAGAGCTCCAAAAATGAAACAGACCATACCAGTGTCTGTGATGATTCATAGTTATTTTGAAAAACGGAGTTATATTTTCAACGTCAGCTTTTTGGGGCATATTTACAAGTTTTGGTGCTGAGTGAAAAAAAAAAGACTTTAGGTGATGTCAGACAAAAAAAAGTGGCAAAATGGTACAATGTCAGACTACAAAGGTTTTTATGTATTTGTTACTGTTACTAAAAGTTGACATTGAAACTCTTATGTTTGATAGGATGAAGCGTAAACTAGTTTAACACATCGTGACCTCATCTGGAGTAATGAGGCTGTTGTTCCAGTCACTAGTGAGCATGTAGGAACTGCTCTGAAAGGCGAAACTACCACTACTACTTAATGATTTGTTGACGTTCCAACCCTCACATATGGCCGTGAGGGTTGGCTCATGGCTGACAGAACAAGATTCCCAAACACAAACGGCTGAAATGATCTTTTTCTGTAGAGGTGGCCAAGCTCGGTGTTAAATAAGGTGAGGAGCCCCAACATTCAGTGGGAGCTCAGAGTAGAGCCGCTGCTCACCTGCATAGAAAGGTGTCAGCTGAGGTGGTCCAGACATCTGATTAGGATGATGCCTGGCCACCACAATTTGGAGGTTTTCTGGGCATCTTCCACTGAGAAAAGACTCAAGGGCAGTCCCAGGACTTGGTAGAGGGATCTTCTCTGGTAAGGGAATGCCTTGGGATCCCCCAAGAGGAGCTGAAGGGTGTTGCTAGGGAGAGAGATGACTGGGTTTACCTCCTGGATCTGTTGCATATGCAACCTCACTACAGCTGAGGGCAGAAAATGAATAAATGGATAGATTGAAGGGGGCAGCACGGTGGTGCAGCTGGTAGAGCTGCTGCCTCTCAGCAAACAGGTTACACTGGTTCAAATCCCAGCCATGGTCTTTTCTGGGTGGAGTTCACATGTTCTCTCTGTGCATGTGTGGGTTTTCTCCGGGTACTCCGGTTTCCTCCCACAGACCAAAAACATGCATGTTAGACTGATTGGTGACTCTAAATTGTCTCTAGGTGTGTGTGAGAGAGAATGGTTGTTTGTCTCGTTTGTCTCTATGTGTCCCTGTGATGGACTGGAGACCTGTCCAGGGTGTCCCCGCCTCTCGCACAGTGATAGCTGGACATGGGCACCAGTGACCCCCGTGACCCTAAAAAGGAAGAAGCAGGTAAAGATAATGGATGGACTGGAGGGAAGAAACTGTTGAAAGAAGCCAGTTAGGACAGATTTAGTAGCACCGTTAATAAAAACTCTAAAGCATCTTTACTTTTCACCTTTTTCATTTCTTTGTGGTGCATGAAGCATTGTGCTGCCATGCACCACAAACCTGTAGTTTTCTTTAGGTTTTTCTTTAGGAAACCCTGGATACCATTTCCAAACCATGCAAAAGTTCATGTGGTTTTAGACCTTTCCCCTGGGCAGGATGCACGTGCACAGTGCACACCCAGTTTCTTTTGTTACTGTTCTTTAAACATGAACCTGATCTAAGTTTTAATTAGTTCTACTGACTGAAATCTATTTTGAATTTGTATTTTTTAGATCTAAAGATGAATTCAGCAAAATACTTCAAATTGTTGTTCTCATCAGTCAAACGAGAGAACAATAAAGAGGTAAATGAGTCTTTTGGGACATTGTATCTGTTCAGACAAAGTGACGGTGCTGCAGTGAGACAGAGTCTCTCTGTTATTCTGAACTGGCAATTATACTTTAGACATGACTATTAGGAATAATGGTGTTCTAAATCTAACAGCTCTGAGATCTGTTTTGTTCAAGGCAAAGATAACAGAACTGTGGGTGTGCTTCAAGAAGTGTCCTGAAAGACCCATGTTCACTTACTATGTTTTAATAATATGATAGACAATAGATTTGAACAAACAAGTGTTTGCACTGCTGAGGTGCTATATAATTTTCCAAGTACAGTAAATGCTTTTTGGGGATTTTTAAGGCAATTTTTTTTTGGTAATTTGGAGTAGCTTCAATGTCTAAATTGACATAGGTAAATGAAAACTACTTTAATACTACTTTATTTTCAGAATATAGTGTTCATACTCTTACAGACATGAACCCATTAGATTCTACCCTTTTGTTAAAGAATGAAAATTCACAA
Source organism: Garcialebias charrua (assembly GCA_038048925.1). Lineage (NCBI taxonomy): Eukaryota > Metazoa > Chordata > Actinopteri > Cyprinodontiformes > Rivulidae > Garcialebias > Garcialebias charrua. Next base: position 12,010 of record JBBPBX010000461.1, on the reverse strand, counting down.
ACTTAAATTAAATCATTTTAATCTGACAAAAGTATTAAAAAATACCTAAATTATTTGATGAAAATCTGTAATCGTTTTAGATTTTACAGAAGTCCATCCATCCATCATCTTTACCCACTTCTTCCTTTTTGCATCACGGGGCTCACTGGTTCCCATGTTCATCCATCACTGTGTGAGAGGCGGGGGACACCCTGGACAGGTCTCCAGTCCATCACAGGGACACACAGAGACAAACAAGACAAACAACCATTCTCTCTCTCTCACATCTAGAGACAATTTAGAGTTATCAATCAGTCTAACATGCATGTTTTTGGTCTGTGGGAGGAAACCGGAGTACCTGGAGAAAACCCACACATGCACAGAGAGAACATGCAAACTCCACCCAGAAAGGTTCCAGGCTGGGATTTGAACCGGCGACCTTCTCACTGAGAGGCCAACTGGGCCACCGTGCAGCCGAAAATGTAACAGAAATATTAGTGGAACCTTTAGCAGAGACTGTAACTAATTTTAATAACATGTTAGACTAAGGTGTGTGTCCTGTAATCTAATCACAGGTGTCTTCAATCTTGTAAGCAGTCAGTTTGACCATTTAAAGGCTGAAAATTGATGCTGTTTGGTATCATGGTGTGTACCACTCTGAACATGGACCAGAGACAGCTAAGAACAGATTTGTCTCAGGAGCTTAGAAAGAAAATGGTTGAACAGCACGTAAAACATAAAGACTCCAACATCACCTCCAGCTGCACAGATCGTTCAGAACCTCCCTGGACGTGTCCACAAGAGGAAAACTGATGACAAATTGAAGAGACAGACAATACAAATGGTAACCAGAGTCCAAAACTACTTCCAAAGAGATTAAAGATGAACTCCAATGTCAAAGTACATCAATGTCAGATCAAACCATCAGTTTGAGCCAGAGTGGACTCAACAGAAGGCGACCGATGAGGACATCAAATCATTAAAAAAGCAAGACGAGAATTTGCCAATACGCATATTGTCAAGCCACAAAGCTTCCGAGAGAATGTCCTTTGTACAAGTGAAGCAAAAAAGCTTTTTGACAACAAGTAACAGCTCTATGTTCACAGACCCAAAAATGAAACACACAAAGAAAAGAACACTGTACCTACAGACAAACATGGAGGAGGCTCGGTTCTGTTCCAAGGCTGCTTTGCTGCATCTCACACAGAGTGTTTCGAATCTGTGCAGGGTACAATGAAATCTCAAGACTATCAAGGCATACTTGGCCAAACTATGCTGTCTGTGTCAGAAAGCACATTATGTATTGTACTACAGGATAATGACACAAAACACACAGCTAAAACACCCAAGAATGGCTCAGAACCAAACATTGGACTATTCAGAAGTGTCCTTCTGTGACCTGATCGAAATCATGTTGGACATCTATGAAAGAAACATAAACATGCAGTCTGGAGAAGTAAACCCACTGGAGCAATTTGTGCAGAAGGAGTGGACCAAAATACCTGAGGACAGGTGCAGAAATAAAGACAGTTATAGACATCACTTGAGTGCAGTGATTGACTAAAAAAAACAGGCAACAAAACATAAAGTTGAGTACCATCCTTTTTCTTAAGGCCAGTTTCATTAATTTGTTTTTAAAATAGTTCTGCTGAACCAAACATCTCCTTAGGGAGGTGCCCAGGGAGCATCCTTACCAGATGCCCGAATCACATCAACGGGCTCTTCTCGATGTGGAAGAGCAGCGGTTCTACTCCGAGTCTCTCCCGGATAACTGAACTTCTCACCCTATCTCTAAGGGAGAGTCCAGCTACCCTGTGGAGGAAACTCATTTCAACTGCTTGTATCCATGATCTCATTCTTTCAGTCACTACCCAGAGCTCATGACCATAGATGAGGGTAGGAACGTAGACCGACCGGTAAACAGAGAGCTTTGCCTTACAGCTCAGCTGCTCCCTCTTCACCACAACAGACCAGTACAGAGTCTGCAATACTGCAGATGCTGCACCAATCCATGTGTCAATCTCATGCTCCATTCTTCCCTCACTCGTGAACAAAACCCTGAGATACTTGAACTCCTCCACTTGAGGCAGAACCTCACTTGACCTGAAGAGAGAAATCCACCCTTTTCCGACTGAGGACCATGGCCTCCGATTTGGAGGGGCTCATTCCAGCTGCTTCACACTCGACTGCAAATCGCTCCATTGAGAGCTGAAGATCATGGCACGATGACGCCAACAGGCCCACATCATCTGCAAAAAGCAGACATGGAATCCTGAGTCGACTGAACTAGACTCCTTCCACCCCCTGGCTGTACTGAGAAATTCTGTCCATAAAAGTTATGAACAGAATCTGTGACAATGGGCAGACCTGGCGGAGATCAACTCCCACCCTGAAGGAGTCCGACTTACTACCGGCAATGCAAACAGAACTCTCGCACCGCTTGTATAGGGACTGAACAGTACGTAACAACAGGCCCCCAATCCCATTCTCACGGAGCACTCCCCACAGTGTACCCTGAGGAACATGGTCAAATGCCTTCTCCAAGTCCACAAAACACATGCAGACTGGATGAGCAAAATCGCATGACTCTCAAGGACCCTAGTGAGCTGAGGGTAAAGAGCTTATCCAGTGTTCAACGGTCAGGACAGAGCCCACATTGTTCCTCATGGATCTGAGATTCAACCAACAATCGGACTTGCTTCTCCAGTACCCCTGAATAGACCTTACCGGGGAGGCTGAGGAGAGTGATGCCCCTATAATTGGAGCATATCCTGCGGTCCCCCTTTTAGAAGAGGGGAACCACCATCCCAGTCTGCCAATCCAGTGTCACAGACCCCGATGTCCTTGCAATGTTGCAAAGGCGTGTCAACTAAAACTCTGGACTATGCCACGGCCTTCCCTTTAAAATGCAATGTCTTCACTGGCCTATATGTACGTGTCACGTCTATTTATGTTGCTTTGCTGTGGTAGTTTTATTTTTATTTTTTATGCCTCAAACCATGCCTTCTCTAGGACACGGGGTGAGAGCTCTTTTTTTATACCGTCTCTCCTCATGTTTTCTCCCCTTTTCTCATCTAAGCAAAATTTTATTATGAACAAGAATAAGAGGGCCGTGCTTTTATAGTAGAAGCTTTGTGCGCTCCGCCCATCTTTCGGACGACTGTACGTACATGTTCTTGTTGTATCTCAGTGCAGTGATAATAAAGCTTATTATGATTCTGATTCTGAAAATGAAGATGCTGAGGTTCTCCTTAGGAGTGACAAGGATGGATAAGATTAGGAATGAGATCATCAGAGGTACAGCACATGTTGAACAACTGGGAGATAAAGTTAGGGAGGCCAGACTGAGATGGTTTGGACATGTCCAGAGGAGGGACAGTGGGTATATTGGTAGAAGGATGTTAGAAATGCAGCTGCCAGGAAAAAGACAAAGAGGAAGGCCAAAGAGGAGATATATGGATGCAGTTAGAGAGGACATGGAGGTAGTTGGAGTGAGGACAGAGGATGCAGAGGACAGAGTGAGGTGGAGGAGGATGACTCACTGTGGCGACCCCTGAAGAGGGAGAAGCCGAAAGAAGAAGAAGAAGAAGAAGACTGAGTCCTAACAGTGTGAAGAGGATCCTCTTCAGCATCAGCCCACACAAACCAGCTGGATCAGACAACCTTCCTGGTTGTGTTTTGAAGGGCTATGCTGCAAAGCTCAAGAATGTCCTCGCAGACATCTTCAATATCTCCTTGAGCCAAGCTGTTGTTTCAAATGTTTAGGGGGCAGATATGATACGATATATTTCTTCTTGCTGCTACCCTTCATTTTATTTATGTGTTGTATAAGCTTAGTTTGTGGTATTGTTTTGTGTTGTATTTTAAAATGAATAAATTTGAAGAAAAATTCTCTATCTAAGGAAGAAGCAGACAATTTGAATTTTGGCTTCATTGCAGTCTCCCATCCTGAGCAAGCACAGTGGCAACAGTGGAAAGGAAAAACTCCCTTTTAAAAGGAAGAAACCTCCAGCAGAACCAGGCTCAGTACAAGCGGCCATCTGCTTTGACAGGCTGGTTTGAGAGGACAGGAAGGAGAGACAAATGAACACAGAATGGCAGTTCCAGGTATGGGTCCAGATGTATCTGAAAGACAAAAAAACACAAGTTAGGCATAGAAAAAATAATTACAAATACAAAGCAGGGTGAAGACAGTAGCAGAGTGAAAAAGTGTGGTCAGTTTGTCCTCCAGCAGTCTAAGACTATAGCAGCATAACTAAGGGACAGCTCCGGAAACCCAAGCCAGCCTTAAAGACAGTGTAAAGTGAAATTAAATGTGTGTTTTTAGTTTGTCACATGGCATAAATATGTGTTATTAATCACCCATTTAAATCTGACTGATTAAAAACATTGTTTACCTTATAAAATTAAGTCTCAAAAATCATGAAAAAACATGATTTTGCCTTGCCCTGGAACGCTGGGGGCGTGTCAGTGCGTGGGCGTGGTTTCAGCGCAGCTGCGCTCGTGTCCTGCCCCCTGAGCTGACTGTGTGGAGACTGGAGAGGCAGGCAGCAGAGATCCAGTAAACCTGCTCTGTTTTTATCCGAGTTCTGTCTGTAACAGCAGCTACTAACAGCACACGCAAAAGAGAGCACATTACACCAATCTTGGCCTCCCTTCACTGGCTACCGGTTCATCTTCGAATCCAATTCAAAATTCTCATGTATGTCTACAAATCGCTGAACAGTCTCGCCCCCGCCTATCTCTCGGATCTGATACACCCATATGTCCCTCCACGTGCTTTGAGGTCAGAGGATCAGGTACTCTTAATAGTTCCAGAAACTCGCCTTAAGCGCAGGGGTGACAGGGCGTTCTCTGTAGCAGGCCCAAGACTCTGGAACGAGTTACCGCTGCTCATCAAACAGGCCCCCTCCCTCTCGGTTTTCAAATCCCGGTTAAAAACTCACTACTACTCCATCGCTTTCAATGCCAGCTGATTTGTATTGGATCGTTTGATTTATGATCTGCAATGTTTTTATGTTTTTCGTGTTGTACTTCATTGTCTGTGTTGCCTGTTGCGTGTTTGTTTGTCCAGCACTTTGGTGTGGACTTGTTCCTGTTTAAAGTGCTTTATAAATAAAATGGTATGGTATGGTATGGTACTTTTTCCAAGAGTTACGCTGTTTTTGTAAATAGTTTTCTTGTGTGTTTTTAATCTGGAATGAATAAAAAAAATAAAAAAAAGAGTTGTACCATGCAGGAATTGAACCCATGGGGTTTGGGACAGAAGGCAAGCACTTTATCCATTGACCTATCCAGGCATTACAGATACTTGGTATAAAACCACGTGGTATAAAAACATGTTATGATTTGTACGGGTGCCCTGACCATTGCGACATCCAGGGAAGATGCACGAACGAGGCATAATTGATTAGCTAGCTAACAATGAACAAAATATCTATGCTATTGCTATCTGATGCTATCTGCGATTCGCGAGTGAACGGCTCCACCGAGGCAAATTTATACGGCTGGAGCTGCAGGGGGTGGGGCTATACTAATGAGGACCGCGTGACGAAACGCGGTCACATTTAAAACACGCCTAAAAAATCCTGAAATAGAAATATGTTTATACACAGTTTGCTCTATAACTCCAAAATTAATTGAGCTACAATTTTGAGACTTTTTACTCATTTACAAGATTACAATTATGACATTTATAATGTTTATTGAAGAAAATGTTGAAATTCACTTTACACGGTCTTTAACTATAGGATTTATCAAAAAGGAAAGTCTTGAGCCTAGTTTTAAAACTGGACAATGTATCAGCCTCACGGACAGAAACTGGAAGTTGGTTCCACAAGAGAGGAGCCTGAGAACTGAAAGATCTGCCTCCCATTCTGGTTTTGTAAATTCTAGGAACCGTGAGTAAACCTGCAGTCTGAGAGTGAAGTGCTCTGTTAGGAAAATATGGAACAATAACATATGTAATATAAGATGGAGCTAGGTTTTTGAGAGCTTTGTAAGTTAGAAGTAGGATTTTGAATTCTATTCTGGACTTGACAGGGAGCCAATGGAGAAAAACTAAAACTGGAGTGATATGATCTCTCCCACTAACTCTAGTTAAGACTCTGGCAGCAGCATTTTGGATCAACTGAAGACGTTTTAAAGAAACATTTGGACACCCAGATAATAAACTATTGCAATAGTCCAGTCTAGATGTGACAAATGCATAAACCAGTTTTCTGCATCATTTTTAGATAAGATGTTTCTAATTTTAGTGATATTATGCAGGTGGAAGAAGGCGGTTCTAATAAAGTTTTTAATGTGGAGGATAAAAGACATGTCCTGATCAAAAATAACACCAAGTTTTTTTAACAATAGAACTGGAGGCCAGATTAATGCCATCTAAGGAGGGTGAAAACCTGAAAAATTAATTCCTAAGGTGCTCGGGCCCAAAAACCAAAACCTCAGTCTTGTCTATATTCAAAATGAGAAAAATAAGGGTCATTCAGGTTTTTATGTCTTTAAGACATGCTTGTAGTCTAAGTTGGATTCATTGGGTTTAATGGACAAATATAATTGTGTGTCATCAGCATAACAATGAAAATGTATCCCATGTTGTTTAATAACTTTACCTAATGGAAGCATACAGTATATAAAGTAAAGAGTATTGGCCCAAGCACTGATCCCTGAGGGACTCCATGACTAACTTTGGTGTATTTTCTTTAATCCCAATATCATATTCAAGCCTCTGTAGTAAAATAGTGTGATCAACTGAATCATATGAAATCATGGTAGACTTCAGAAGAGGACAGCAACAACACTCCCCTCTGACCATCGATGGTGCACTAGTGGAAAGGGGGAGCAGCAAATATCTTGGGGTTACACATCACAGAGGATGTTTCCTGGTCCAACAACACAACATCACTAATCAAAAAAGCCCAAACCTGACTTTCTTTCCTCCACAAACTGAAGAGAGCAGGAGTCCCAGGCCCACCATGCAATCATTCTACAGGAATTCCATCGAGAGCATCCTCAGCAGCTGCATCATTGTGCGGTATAGAGGCTGCACCACCCCCTGCCGTAAGAGTCTCCAACGCATCGTGAATAGAGCCAGCAACATCGCAAGCACCGCCAAGAGAAGATTAATCTTCTTTCTACAGACAAGTACAGTGTATACAAATATATTCATGCATGTCCAAAAAGGCAACTTGAGGTAAGTTTTATTAATGTTGGATACATTTCTTGGTTACAATTAAATCCTGCTAACACAAAATCTGAATCTTGACTCGTTTGTTGATCGGTTTGCCAGAAATCATCAAAATCACAGAATTGGGCAGCACGGTGGCACAACTGGTAGAGCTGCTGCCTCTCAGCGAGAAGGTTGCCGGTTCAAATCCCGGTCCGGGGCCTTTCTGGGTGGAGTTTGCATGTTCTCCCCGTGCATGCGTGGGTTTCCTCCGGGTACTCCGGTTTCCTCCCACAGACCAAAAAACATGCTTGTTAGGCTGATTGGTGACTCTAAATTGACCCTAGGTGTGAGTGTGAGAGTGGATGGTTGTTTGGTGTGAGTGAGACAGGTCCCTCTTGTAAATGAGTCCCCGTGACTCAACGAGGCTAGCCTGTATAAATAAAGGTTGAATGAATGAATGAATAAAGTTGCTGGGATAGTAGGGCAGCCAATGTTGTTACCGTAGAAGACAACAATTCTAAAAGTAACATAAAAAGATAAAGTAGAGCAAGTTTGCTGAAGCAGATTTCAATGAGAAGATTCCTGTAAACAAACTGAAGTGATCTTTCTCTCGTTGAATCTGGAAACGGTGTTTCTTTCGGCTGCTCTCTTTCTCTGGGGTCACCACAGCTAGCGAACTTGCACAAAAGATTTGGCAATGGTTTTACACTGGATGCTCTTCCTGACTCAACCTGGACTTGAACCCACAACCTAAGGATTACAAGACCACAGCACTGACAGGGAGACCATCACTTCTCTGCTCTCCTTGCTGTCTCCACTACTTCACATGGATTAGCAATAGAAGAAGATGGATAGATGGGGAAAACACTGGAAACATTAACTGAATTATTAGTTATTTGAAGTCTTGGGGACATCAGAACCCCTGATATGTTGATCCAGCTGCTCTGTGATGTTCAGCATCCAAAAGGGAAGCTAAAGAAATGATGGAGGCTGAGAATTCATGATGGTGGGTCCAGATTTCTCTGCTGATTAGAAGACTGGTGGGCCTTGGCTCCTGCATTTGATTTTGTTGTTGTTTGTGCCAGTAAACATCCCCAACCTGCAGACATTGGTAAGAGAATCTGCAGCATCTCATTTAGCCGAGATGGGATGTTGTTTATTGCAGTGATTCGAGCTGATCATCTGGGTGTAATTTTCCGTCAACATCCTGCCTGGTTGCAGCTTTGACGACACTTTGCAGCACAGAGCCAACAGCACACCAACACAGAGCCGTCTTTTCTATTTTCTGTTGCTCTCGCTTCCTTCTGCTTCACTTTTTGAACCTTTTCCTTCTGTTTTTCCTCCCATGTGCCACTCTTCTGTCTCCAGGTGACACCGTTTCTCTGGTGGATGTGGACATCTCACGGAGAGGGATGGACACGCCACATCCTCCTACTCCTCCTCCTCCTCCACGCCGAAGCCTCAGCCTGTTGGGTATCTATCTGCCCGTGTTCGTATGTACAGTACATGTGTGTACAGGTACTCCCCGACTTACGAGCGCATTGACATACGAGGTTCCGGACTTACGAGCTGACTAACGAACAGTAAAGTTGTACAGAACATACTGAAAATACAGCACTGGTATGTGTTTTTAGATGAAAGTGTGTTAGCTAACAGTTTGTAAACAAGTTTCTGAGCATGTTTATGAACTAGTATGTACGTTTGTGTTGAAAAACGAGTGTTCGTAGTGCTAGCATACATTTTCCGACTTACGGCAGAAAATCCGGACTTACGAGCGACACGTGTTTCGTGTTCCGACATACGAGATTTCGTGTTACGAGCACCTCGTAGGAACGGAACTCGCTCGTAAGTCGGGGACTACCTGTACTTGTTTTTTCACTCGTGTGTAGCATAAACATCAGCTGACACCAAACCTTTCTGAGAGCTTTCCATGTGGCAGCTGCTCCTCTTGATACGTCTGTTTCACTCAAAAAACATTTTGTTTCCTGTCATACATTTCTGGAAACTTTAGATGAAGAAAAGTTTTTGTAATCTTCTGTAATCTGATTGGGGGAGATTTGAAAGGTCAGCTGCAAACTACAGATTTGATTTGTAATCCCGACACAGCGACTGAATCGATGGTGAGATAGCAAAGACCAGACAACCAGTCTGTGGGGAAATGCAATAACATTTTAAGCTCCTGCTCGCTTGGAAAGACACGATTGTCCATTTTTCTGTCTGCTGATCTTATTAGTGATGCAACAGTTTGTACTAACATGTATGAGAATATAAATATGAACAGATTAAGATAATGTGAAACTGATTTGGTCTACTTTGTGCATATATTTCTTGAACAAAGGATAAACAAAAGAGCATTGTCTAACATGTCACACAATGTGATGAGAAAATATTGTATTATTTAATATCTGGGCATATTTTACAACCTTTTACAAAGAGCTTTTCCTGCAAGCTCTTTAATCATAACCCACTCATGTCTTGATCCAAACACCAAAAATATTGCTCCAGGCTAGGCTAATAGTTAGCCAAATAAGGGCCTAGATTTTTTTTCAGGCTTGTATACTTCAATTTTTTTTTGTATGACGTGTGAAAGAACACTAGCCACCACACTTTTACATGACATTGATTACTTATCCAGGCTCAATAATCCAGGCAAAAAAAATCCAGCACAGTTGAGTTAGGTCCTCTGGATGGTTCCTTTTTGTTGAAACCTTTCATCCAAAAGACTTCATCAGTCCAAGAAGCCACAACAAACTCAGTTTTATAAATAGCACCTTCATATAGTGGTTCAACCAGTTTGATCAGAATCAGAATAAGCTTTAAGAGGCTCTAAGGGGCGGCCGTGGCGTAGTGGTAAGGGCAGTCGTCTCCCGATCGGAAAGTTGGCGGTTCGACTCCCGGGACCCGCACCATGTGTCGTTGTGTCCTTGGGCAAGACACTTAACCCCTGAGTTGCTCCCGGTAGGACTGGAAAGCACCTTGCATGGTAGTCTGCCGCCACCGGTTTATGAATGTGTGTAGCATTCAATATATGTGTAGCACTTTGAGATTTTCAGTAATGAAAAGTGCGTTATAAATTGAATTAATTATTATTATTATATTATCATTGCATTGGGTTGCAATAGATGAAGATTTTCCTTAGTTTACACATTTCCCAGGAGAAATTGATAAGTTGGCCTGTTTCGAGGCCAACTGGGGAGTCGGATTCAGATAACCACAATTGTTGATTTATTCAGGCAAACTAGTTTTCTTGTCAGCCTTGAGTCTGTACTGATACTTCCAAGGTCCGAAATGGCCAGATTAGGGTGCATTCTGCTGGTCCATGCTTACGAGCCTCTTCAAGATGGTTTTCAGGCTGACGAGTCCCAAAGCTGCAGGTGGCCTGCGATTCAAATCACTTCCAACTTACGGTTTAGCTCGTAAATCAGCTGATTTAGAGTCCTCAAAGCATGAACCAACAATGGTGATAAGACGGTTTCTGGAGTCCGCCCTCTCCCCCGCTGACTCTGAGGCAGCCATGGCCAAAGTGGTTCAATACATCCTGATTCATGCTCAATAATCCAGGTAGAAAAATCCAACAGTTAAGTCAGGTCCTCTGGACAGTTTGCACCATCAAACTGGTTGATCCACTGTGAGAAGGTGCTATTTATAAGACTGAGTTTATTGCTGCTCCTTGGACTGATGAAGTCTTTTGGATGAAAGATGAAACGTTTCAACAAAAAGAACCCATCCAGAGGACCTGACTTAACTTTGCTGGATATTTTACCAGGATTACTGAGCATGAATCAGGATATTTTGAGCCACTTTGGCCATGACTGCCTCAGAGTCAGCGGGGGAGAGGGCGGACTCCAGAAACCATCTGAGCACCATCAAACTGGTTGACCGATGGATTAGTTTGTTGCAGTTTATTTTCACCTGAACATTGTCTGTGTTACCAGGCGATAGTTTGTGTGCTGATTAGAACCATTGTATGTACCGTATTTTCCGATGTATAGGTCGCACCTTTTTATGGTTTTTTCAAGGCCTGCGACCTATACCAGGTGCGACCTATATATGGCTTGTTATCACTTTCGGTGAAACAAATTTTTAAATCCAGCTCATTTCACAATTACGTTCATTTATTAAGGAAAAGTTCAGCTCAGACATATATTTGCTATAATTTTTATCAAACAAATAATTGTTTTTAAGTGTTAATCTTCTTAAAAGCCTTGCTGTGCGCTCCTGTGGCAGACATTTGCAGCAGAGCTAAACGTAGGTGCGACCTATACACCAGTGCGACCTATCTAGGGATTTTTCCAATCTATTGGTGATAATTGGACAATGTGACCTATACACATGTGCGACCTATACACCAGAAAATACTGTACTGTATATTGTTGGTGCTGACGCTGCAAATGTATCAGTTCACTAGGAGTTGAGAAAACCTTTGGACTGATCAGAAGAGAAGGACTAATACATTCAGTCTACACAGTCTATATGTTGCACTTTCATTCATATAGTAAAACAGAAGTTATTGATTGAGAAAACACTGGTAAAATAAACTGTCATAAAAAAGTGTAGAGGTCTAATATTGGCTAAAGTAGCATCCTTTGTAGTTTTGGAGAAAGAAGCCTGAAAAGAACAAGCTCTTGTTTGGCTCCTTCTAGCCTAGCCTGGACAGAGTTTGTCTCCGTCCTCTGCCTTTTGTCTGATGTCACAGCTAATAAAGTACTAACTATTGATAACCATTAGACAGATATATTACTTTAAATGTGACTACCGGTATATTATCCCCCAAATTCCATGTTTTATTTTTGGTACTGTGAAGATGTTTAAAATCAGCTTACAGACTGATGCTCATAAATCATCTTTAACAAATATTAC
>JBBPBX010000460.1:118963-131050 GCA_038048925.1 Garcialebias charrua | reverse complement strand
CATTAGACGTCTATCTGACGTCAATAACTTACTGTATTTAGCTTATTCTAATTAGGCTATTATATTTAACTTATTTTAGTCACTTTACATGCTGCTTGTTCATGCTATGCATATAAAAAGTATAATGAATCTACTTTAAAATTGCGTTGAGGCAAACAAATCTAGGGAAATACTTTGACCATCCGCAGCTTTAAAATCCTACAAACAGTTGGATTAAGTTTTACAAATCACTCCATAAATTTTACCTTTATCCTGTTTATTTGACACAATTTAAAGGAACAGCATAACACATAAAATTGAGAATTCCACCTTTGGTAACTTAAAAAAAAAAGCTTTACATTACGGAACTTATCAACTGGTGGCAACACAAAATACACAAACAAATCTATAAAAGTACACAGCTCACTTGGGTCTGTACTTCACATATTTTTTTTTTTTTTTTTAAATGCCTTCATTCTTTGGCCGTACTTAACATAAACAATAATAATTTTTTAACATGCCTTCATTTTTGGTCTGTACTTAACAATTTTTTTTTAACATGCCTTCATTTTTCTTTTTGATATAGCAGGCAGGAACAAGATAAATAAAAAAGCTGTATACAATTACAGTCCCCTCACCACAAAAATAATCTGTACAAAGTGTGCTGGTCATAATATTTTAAATAAGTTGTTTTATTTCAGGAATTCCATTCAAAAAGTGAAACATTCATTACACACAGACTGATATATTTCAAATGTTTATTTATTTTAATGTTGATTAAAACTGACAACCAATGACAACCCTAAATTCAGTATCTCAGAAAATTAGACTACTACTTGAGCTCAATAAAAATAAAGTATTTTTATAAATGTTGGCCAACTGAGATGTATGAACATGAAATGTACAATATGTACATCTTTCAATAGTTGGGGCTAAGGACCATGCTACCATGTTAATACTTTTCAGTTGGCCAACATCTATAAAAATCATTTTTTAATTGATCTCAAGTAATGTAATTTACTTATAATGAATTTGGAGTTTTCATTAGTTGTCAGTTATAATCATCAGCATTAAGATTATTTTTAAATATATCAGTCTGTGTGAATGAATATACAGTAATACTGTATAGAAGTTTTACTTTTTGAATGGAATTACTGAAATAAATAACTTTTTCACAATATTCTAATTTTATGCCCAGCACCTATTTGCATCTCCCCCCCAAAAATGTGTTCCTCAGTTCTGTGTGAGCCCGTATCCTCCACTTCTATGTGGCACGTTTTAAATGTCCTGTGTGACCCTATGTCCTCCACCTCTTTGTGGTGCATTAAATGTCCAGTGTCCATTTCTTTGTGGTGCATTAAATGTCCAGTGTCCACTTCTTCGTGGTGCATTAAATGTCCAGTGTGAAAGCCCCACCTCCACTTCTTTGTGGCACATTTTTTCATTCAACCTTTATTTATACAGGCTAGCCTCGTTGAGCCACAGGGACTCATTTACAAGAGAGACCTGTCTCACTCACACCCAAGGTCATAGAGTCACCATCAGTCTAACATGCATGTTTTTGGACTGTTGGAGGAAACCATGCATGCACGGAGAGAACATGCAAACTCTACCCAGAAAGGCCCCCGGACCGGGATTTGAACCGGGGACCTGCTCGCTGAGAGGCAGCAGCTCTACCAGTTGTGTTAATTGTCCAGTGTGAGCCCATGTCCTCCTTTGCATGTTTTAAATGCTCTGCAGCATGAGTCCTTATAAAATCCTGTTGCTGCAGAATCTCCATTCATGATTCCATCTGCATTTGCAAAAAAACAAACAAAAACAAAAAGTAATTAGCAATATGCAAAGGCAATCTGGAAAATGCAGTGTCTTGCTGGGATCTCCCTGATTAATAAATAAATAAATAAAAACATCCATCCCAGCAAATGTCAGAGTCAGAAAGTCTTTATTGTCATTTGCACCGCATGTGGTACATGTGATGAAAACGAGATTATGTACACGGGGTCCCAGTTACATCCAACAACAAATGCAAGAGAAAAACAGTAATAACATCTAGAATTAACTAAGAAAAACATCAACTAGTAATACACTAAGCCTAATATAGTGGGAATAAACAGCAGCACGAACATGAGTCTGTATGAGCAGATGGTCACAGATGAACACAGATGAACACAGCAACAAGAAAACAGATCAGCATCAGCATGATGTGACATTTTGCAGTGTTTATTTTTTATTTTATTTTTATTTATTCATGAGTCTAACAGCCTCAGGGTAGAAGCTGTTCCTCAGTCTAGTGGTTCTACACTTGATGCTCCTCAACCTCCGTCCTGAGGGGAGTGGGGCAAAGAGTGAGTGTGCTGGATGAGTGAGGTCTTTCATGATGCAGGTGGCTCTTTTCCTGCATCTGGAGGTGTAAATGTCTGTGATGGTGGGGAGACTGACTCCAACAGACTTCTGTGCAGCCTTCACCACTCTCTGCAGAGCTTTCCTCTCTTCAACTGTGCAGCCTCCATGCCACACGTTGATGCTGGAGCACAGGATGCTCTCCACTGCACACCTGTAGAAGGAGGTGAGAACTGGGCTGCTCAGACCAGCTCGTCTCAGCCGTCTGAGGAAGTAGAGTCTCTGATGACCTTTCTTGATCAGGCTGGTGGTGTTGTTGCTCCAGCTGAGGTTATCATTCAAGTGTACACCCAAGTATTTGTAGCTGGAGACCACTTCCACTGCAGACCCACCTATTTTCAGTGGGGCATGGGTGTGTTTGTTCCTTCTGAAGTCCACAATCATCTCATCATTAGTATAAAAAAAAAAAAAAAAATTAAGTATGATATAGTTTGTGTATTAGTTAGAAAAATTGTGTATTAGTTAGAAAAAGAATTATTCATTTTGCTATTGTGTATTAGTTAGAAAAAGAATTATTCATTTTGTGATCTAGTTTATGTATTACAGTTAGAAAAATAAGTAGAATTATTCATTCTGTGATGTTACTTGAAGGTTATCATTGGTTGAACAAACTGTGAAATAAGGGGCAGATATAATAAGATTTCATCTTCTTTCTGCTCCCTTCATTTTATCCAACTTGTATTCTTGTATCTGATGAAACTGTCTTGTATTGTTCTTTTAAAATGAATGAATAAACATCAATCAATCAATCATCTCCTTCGTCTTCTTCACATTCATGTGAAGATTATTCTCTTTGCACCAGCTCTCCAGATGTTCCACCTCCTGTCTGTAGCTGGACTCATCATTGTTTGTGATGCATCCCACCACCGCTGTATCATCTGCAAACTTAACAATATGACAGCCTGGAAGTGTGGCTGTACAATCATATGTTGATAGGTGGCTTTGAATTTTTGTTTTTGCCAATCACTTATAACACTAGTTAACACACTAACACACATTATTATTTATTAACCTTTATTTAAGCAGGCAAATCCCATAGAGATCACAGATCTCTTTTTCAAGGGAGGCCTGGACCTGAAGGCCGAACATGCATGTTTTGGATCTGTTGGAGGAAACCGGAGTACTCTGATAAAACCCACGCAAGCACGAGAAGAACATGCAAACTCCACACAGAAACACTCCAGGTCCAACCGGGGATAGAACCCAGGACCTTGATGTGAGACAACAGTGCTAACCACTGAGACATCGTGCTGCCAAATTTGAGCACATCAGTTAAAAAATTGCTGCAAAACGCACTCGAGTTGCCAAACATTTTCATATCTATGGGGTGCCATTAGCAAAGTTACAAAAATCAACAGCAATATTTTAGTTTAGAGAAAACAAAATTTTCCAGTCATATTTCAACCATGTTATTAATACACGTCGTTCTAAATTAAATATTTAATTTGATAGCTAAATACTTAGTTTACAAAACTAAATACTGAACTTGCAAGTAAAATATTTAGTTCAGATGGTTAGTGGGTGGGTGAGCGTGTGTTGATACATACCTATCAAGAAATTTGTAGACAAAGTCCTTGGTGTGCTTCCTCCAATTCTGGAAATCTGCAGAACCTGTTGAAATAAATCCATGATACAGTTCACTGACACTTCCAAGTGTTTGGTTGTACAGTACTGCGTTATGCTCGGCTTTCCTCCAGACTTGTAAAACCTACCAGGGTAGCAAATTTGGAGTCACGAGGTGCTCCTCTCTCACAAAATCCTCCATGGTCTCTATCCTCTTTGGCACAGCTGAAAAGGTGGGATGTAGGCGATCGCCGAGGTCAAAGAAGTTGAATACGCTGAAACACTGGGGGGGGGAAAATAAAACAAAAACACACATTTCTTGATTATAATCTCTCCAACAGCAAGGTGGCTGTGGTTGATCATTTTTTTCCAAGTGTCTCACTGCTAACTGTTCAATACTTACCATCCTGAGGCAATGGGAATGCCCATCTTCCAATTTCTGATCTGGAAGTGGCATCGGTTTTCCATGAAAAAAATAAAATAAAATAAATTTTATTTTGCAAGGCCTGATAAAATAAACAATGGTTTAAAGTGTAATGTATACCGGTACTCACTGGGCGTTGACAGGTCCTTGGGTTGAGGCGCTGCACTTGCTGAGGACAAAAACAAAAGATTATTCAGCAATGCAAAATAATTAAGATGAAGCAAAAAGGTGCATTAGCTGTGACATGTCCTAGGACCAACGCTCCACAAATTATATATATACCCGGTATATATATAAAAAGTAGGCCACACAAAAGTCTTTGCTCAGAGGCCTGCATGCACGCGCACAGACTGGGGAGATTTTTTTTATTTTTTATTCGTCCATTCAGTAACTGATTACATGTATTGATGAAAAACATTTCCTTTTCACCTTCCAGCCTTGTTGATGATCATTTCAGTTCCTACATGGTCGGATTTGCCCCAGAGGTCCTTGTCATGTAGGACAACTTTGATGTCTTCCACCCCCTGTACAACAAACAGTTTGTGATTTGATTCACAGTCTTTACTTTACATTCTGAAGGGGAAGTTGGATGTGGTGAAAAGTCAAATAAATGATTATTTACACACTTGAGCTGCTACCTGCTGGCTGGACGCCTTCAGAGGACTGTCCTTGGTGGACTATTTTGGGGGGTCCGCGACTCCGCGCACTCCGAGTCCGAGCGCTCTGCAAGGTTGAACTGGTCCCCTCCGTTTGCCATGTCCTAAAAGACACGCACACAGGTTCCACACATGTTTGGAGTTTAACTGGTGCAATATAATTAGTGGGTTTCATCACAATGAGACATTTTGACACCAAACATTAAAGATTTGGGACAGTGGTCGTTTGTCCTCATCAAACTAACTCATAAACATGATTCATTTTGATAAGACCGCGCGCGCCACGTTCGGTCACATAACCTGATCAAGCTTAATCTGAAATGAGATTACACGAGATTATAAATAAACTACCTTCAGAAAAAGAGGATCATGAGGATCCTGAACAGTTGACAACAATGTGTGTTTGTCATGTGAATGCTCCATCAGGGATCGTGTCTTGAAAGTGCACGCTTTGTTTCTCAGGGGAGGATGGGGTCACAAAACATACCTAGGACACCAAATTCCAAGTCCAGATTAACACCACACACCTGACAGAAAGAAAAAAAAACAGTTGTTTATAAACACAACTGGAGCGACATGTTCACAGAGATATTAGTCAGAATGTAGTTTAGACTTATCTCATTTTGCCTAGTCAAAGTAAAATTAGAGATAGGAGACATTTTAAAGCTTTTTTATTTCACATTTACTCATTCATTTGCAACTGAAAAGCTTTGGTCTGAATTCAGGTCATCTGGACAGTTTTTTTTCTATTTTTTAATGCTGAAACGTTTCACCTTCCAGCCGGCTTCATCAGTCTAAAACAAGCAGGTTGAATGAATGAATAATGGGGACGCATGCAGGCCTCGCAAGGCTGCAGGCCTCGATAGTCTCAAAGCAAAACAAAGAAACAAAAACAAAACAAAAAAAACTCGTAGCATACGGCTTACTTGCATAGAATAACTTATTTTCTAAACTGTACTGTTCGATTTTCCTTTACATCGTCTGCCGCAGACGTAGATACAAGTTAGCTTACGTTAGCTCGTTAGCTCCAAAGTTAGCTCCATCGTTAGCTATGTACGTGAAACCACAGAATTCAAGAGAGTAAAGCTACAAAACAGAACCAATTACCTTCAACTTCTGAATGGATTGCAGCAAGTTTAGGACAGGAGTTCCGTGACAAATGAACTGAACACAGTTGAGCTCGATAGATCACAGCAGCACAGACAGAAAATAAACAACAACGGTTGAGATTCAAGCCAGCGCGGTTCAACAAGAGAGGCGTTGACTGGTTGGAACAGATCACGTGCTACCTCCACCAATCCAATCATAACGCTCGGGCTCTGAAGTTCTTCTTCTTGTTTTTTAATGGGAGAAAGCAAAAAACACAAGTACTGCCACCTACTGAAATGAATGTGTGACCGCGACGTCGTGGAATAAATGAGGTTTCTTGTAAATGAGTCGAGTCTAACCTGCCTAAATAAAGGTTGAATGAATGAATAACAACAACAACAACAACAACAACAACAACAACAACAACAACAACAACAACAACAACAACAACAACAACAACAACAATTATATTCTTCAAATAAATAATATACAGTATATATAATTTGTAAAAAAGAAAAAAAGAATTGAGGAAATGCATTAAAATGTTATTAAAAAACAACATTCTTAATAAATCAATTGTCTAACTGCAAATTTATAGTCCTAAAAGTTTAACTCTGTGAACCAGGTCCAGATAACGTCCAAAACTGACGTTCATACGACGTACAAATGCGGTCATGGTTAGACGTCAAAAATAGACCTTGTTTGCACGTCGGGGCGACGTCTAGAATTGGACTCTCAAATGACGGACAAGTCTAATTTGTAAAAAAAATAAAAAAGAATTGAGGAAATGCATTAAAATGATATTAAAAAACAACATTCTTAATAAATCAATTGTCTAACTGCACTTTTATAGTCCTAAAAGTTTAACTCTGTGAACATGGTCCAGATCATCTCCAAAACTGACGTTCATATGACGTACAAATGCGGTCATATTTAGACGTCAAAAAAAGACCTTGTTTGCACGTCGGGGCGACGTCTAGAATTGGTCTTCGACCAACGGGCTCTATATAGACGTCACCTCGACGTCCCCTGGACGTCTACTGTTTAGTGGGTTATGGCTCCTAAACGTATGTGGTTTTTGATAATTATGTAGGGTTATGTGTCAGGATAAGCTAAGTGCTTGGTAAAAAATACAGTACTGTATGTATGAGGTGCTTGGATGTATGAGGTGCTTGGATGTATGAGGTGCCCTTTGGATGTACAGTATGAGGTGCATGTATGAGGTACCGTTTGGACGTATTTTCAACTTATGGCGATTTTCATGTTACGAACGGCGTAAGAACGGAACTCGTTCGTAAGTCGGGGACTACCTGTAGGTGGAGCAGAACTCTGTTGTGCTAAAGCAGAGCGATGCATTCAGTGTGTGTCGGACATCTCCCTCGTGTCATTTACTATAATGAATTAACTCACTTTGTTGATCTTCTTTGTGTTTAACTACTTTTATAAACTAACAAAGTTGCTGTATCATAAAGTTGCATCATAAATGTTCTCTCCGTATTAAATCTTTTTGAACTAAAGATTTGTGAAATGTGTGAGAGAGTCACGTCCCAGCGACAGTGTGAGCTTTGCAAAGTATGCTGGGTAGGAATTATATGTGCAATGTTTCTGACTGTTTTTCGATGCTTCGGAGTGTGAAAATGGGTTTTTCGTGTAATTTTCCTGTTCTGGTTTGGCTGTAAACTGGCACAAAGAGTCCCTGACTGTTTGCGTTAGATATGAGGGGTGAAAGCACTACAGGGGTGGTGATGTCATCTGGGGGTGCTTAGTTTTGTTTAGTTCTGCATGTATAAATTGACATTCTCTCCTGTGTGCTTTTTGTGCTGAGAACTGTCTTTGACCAAATGAGTGGACTTGAATTTAATGGATTTAAATTTAGCAGACGCTAAGCCCGCTAAAGTTTTTCAAAATTAGTGAAAACACTAATCTGCTAATAGGGAAGAATTAGTAATTTGGTGGAACTGTGCCCACCACTGCCAACCACCATACTGTTCAGTCACCCTTTAGTTCAGCTCCCAATCTCCATACGGTTTGACCCTAATCCTCACAATTCAGCAACTTTACTCAACTGAGTCCATTCCCACATGCCGTGGTATCTCTGAGCAAGACACCCAATCCCCAATTGCTCCCTGGGTGCCTACATAGCTGCCCACTGCTCCACCTGGGTGTATCCCAGCGTGATGGGTTAAATGCAGAGAAATAATTTTGCCATTGTATGGGAACATACACAATCTCAGACTTCTCTAACCTATTTATACAAGAGTACTGCAGTTCTCCTAAACAATACCTGTATCTAACAAGAAAACCCATCAACCATTAAACACATGTAGATATGTTTATCTTCTTCTGTTGTTTAAAATTAAAACCAATAAGACCCAATTCGTTTAGTATTCTACCATATATAGATTTAAAAATGCAAATTCATAACAGCTGGAAACAAAGCTGTAAGATTTGTCCACTAAAAGAAGTAAAGAAAGGGATTTGTTCTTTAAACACAAACATAAGCATAATTTATTTTTATATGTAGGGATGCACGATATTGGATTTTTGGCTGATATCCGATATGCCGATATGTTAAAACATATTTGGCAGATAACCGATACCGATATTTTTCCCTAGGCCTACTTACAGAGACTATATAGTTTTATCTGCTGTGGAATTAAAATACAGGTAGTCCCCGACTTACGAACAAGTTCCGTTCCTACGCACCGTTCGTAACACGAAATTAACGTAAGTCAGAACGTATTACACGCGGCGTCCGTGAAACAGGATTTTCGCCGTAAGTCGGAAAATGTATGCTAACGCTTTGCCGCACACCCTTTTATCGACACATACTGGTCCATAAACATGCACAGAACTTTTTTTACAAACAGTTAGCTCACACATAACACCACACATTCATCTATAAACATATACCATACAATTCAGGTACCGTATTTCTCTGCCGTAAAGCCGTATCTACGCCTTAACTCGATGCAATGCTTTTCAACAGAGCTCGTTCGTAAAGTCAGAACGTCGTAAGTCGGGGACCACCTGTACTACATTATTCTGCATGTTCGTTGTCAATTTGGCCTGCTACTAAATGCAGATGCCAAAAAGGAGCTGAAAATGATTAACTATATAATATACTGTATATGTTTAAAAAACAGCACCTTTTATGTCGGTGAGTTATTTTGATGGATTGGCCGATGTCCGATATTTAACTTTATCGCTAATATTGGCCGATACTGATACCATGCCGATAATATTGTGCCTCCCTATTTTTAAGTTTTTATTTATTTATTGGTGTATTCATATAGAAACAAATGTGTTTGCAGGCTCTTCTTTTATTTATTAAGCAAAACAGATTATTAAAAGAAAAAAATATAGACCATTGCATCAAGATCCAATCTGCACCAGTTCACAGCTGCTCTGCCAATACGATCACATTACAGGTAGTCCCCAACTTACGAACGAGTTCCATTCCTACATGACGCCGCAAGTCGAATTTTGTCGTAAGTCGGAAAATACATCCAAACTGCACCTTATACGTACAATTCTGTATTTTACCAAGCACTTAGCCTATCCTAACACAGTACCCTAGATAATTATCAAAAAACACATACATTTGGAGCAATAATGAAGGGAAATAAGAGTTAATAACCTACTGGGAGCTGGTGAAGCCTTCCTCCGCCTGTTAGCATGTTAGCTCTGTGTTCCTCCAAATTTTGAGGCTGCCTGTAGTTTGCGCGGTCCAGACTGTTTACAGTAAGGCCTGTTAGCATGTTAGCTCCATACATTTGGAGCCATAATGAAGGGAGAAAAGAGTTCATATCCTACTAGGAGCTGGCTAAGCCTTCCTCCGCCTGTTAGCATGTTAGCTCGTTACTCAGCTGTAGCCTCTCTGCCTCGTAAACCTCCAGTCCAAACAATAAGGTCTCCTGTACTTTTCCACGTGCAGTCCAGAGTTTTACAGTAAGGTCTGTTAGCATGTTAGTTCGTTGCTCAGCTGTAGCCTCTCTGCCTCGTAAACCTCCAGTCCAAACAATAAGGTCTCCTGTACTTTTCCACACGCAGTCCAGAGTTTTACAGTAAGGTCTGTTAGCATGTTAGCCCCTCCTAACCTCCTCTGCCTCTGGTCTGCCTGTAAACCATGAGGTCTCCTGTAATTTTCAGCTGTAATCCTCCGCCCTGTAATTTTCCATTGTCATGGCCGCTAAGGTACACTCTCCCACCTCCCTCCTGTAAATTTCCACTGTCCTCCGTTGAGTTTCGGTACAGTATTTTTTGGTGTAAAGGTGCATAAACCGTGTAACTCGAATCAATGCTTTTCAATGGGAGGGCGTTCGTAACAGCGAAACGTCGTAAATCGAGGCCGTCGTAAGTCGAGGACTACCTGTACTCACCTGCGTGTCCCTGAATTCTTCTGACTCTGTAAATTGTCTTTTTTTTTAATCCATGCACTGTATCTTGTTGGTGCACAAAGGAAATTGGATGCAGACAAAAACATGCATAAAAAACATCGCTGCAAACTGCACATCATTGCCAGTTTGTTTCAGTTCCAACTTTTATATGAATGCGTTTGCTCAGACGCAGTGTTGGTTTTCAACGTGCAGTTTGACCCTGAAGTCACATTTTCAGATGGCAGCGTAACTCGAGACGCGTCAAGAAGGCCAAGTGGAAAACTCAGACGATCTAGACGTGTGGTGGCAACAATGGTTCTCGTACCTTCATAATGTGCTGTATACAACATGATAAAAGCATAAACATGGGCGTACATGAGCTGCTGTCAGTTTAATCTGCATAATCCACCAAAATACACACAGTTCGGGAAACGCAGGACACTGGAACCCAGTGGACCAAACGTCCTCATCTGTTCAAGATGCTGTCAAATATTCTCGCTGCCCTCGGAGACGTATCACAGAAAAACATTCAGTCGTATAAACAGTGTTCTGTGTGGATATGTTCCCAATTATCTGCTGCATGTTTCTCTGATTTTAACTCATACCAGACAGGCCTTTTTTCCCCCCTTTTTTTTTTGGTGAACGCAGACTTTTTTAAAACATTCACAGTCTGCGTTAGTCGAGCGGATATCGAGCACTGCAACATGCTCTGTTCATGCCAGAGAAGTATTTGCCGCCGCTTGTTTTCGCCTCTCGTGTTTGCATGATGGCTGCACTCCATGTGTGTGATTCTGTTGATATTTCAGCGCTTGGCAGAGCAACACGTCTACTCCATTTTTATTGTCTCTCACCTGTTCCTCACACCGGCGTGGATCGGCACACCATGTTGTGCAAACAAGCCCTCAGGCAGGCAGCACACACCGAGACAAACTTGCACATGCACGCTCTGCCGTTGTCTTGTTTTATTCCTTTGGTTCAGGGCTTAATTTGTAAACCGGTTGATGCTGGAACGCAAATACTGTAGTGAGCAGGCCGGCAAGAGGCGTGAATGGTTTGGGGGTCCTCCTCCAGAAATTTTACCTACATTTGTAAACCGCTTCTGTCACGCATCCTAGCCCACCACCTTACCTGATGCCTCCTCCGTCTGTTCATGGCGACTACCTGTGTACGACTGCCTGGTTAACTTGGCACTCTGCACCACTCGCTCACTCCTCCTCCAATCTTGATAGCCACTGCCTTCAGGTGCTTCAATTCTCAGTTGTCCAACTAAAGACAATGAGAAGTATTTTTAAATTGAAAGTACATTGGACTGTCTTTTGGACATTTTGATCGCTGTTATTTTGACAAATTAGCGCAGTTGTTTTGATACATAATATAATATACATAAAACCTTTTGCTCATTTTCAATAATCAAAATTTTATTTACGACCCATTTAAACTGTCAAACAGATCAGCAATTTAGCTGTGCTGTTTAAAAATATATTTGAGTTTTTTAATAAAACTGGGCGATAACTTTGGACTTTTAGGGCCAGAAATTTTTTTAAGGGTAGAAGTGGAAATGCTTACTTGAAGGAGCAGCTCGTATGTGATTCTTAGG
>JBBPBX010000460.1:94969-111286 GCA_038048925.1 Garcialebias charrua | reverse complement strand
TCATGAAGATATATCAATCAGAAATAGTTTTTAATTAATGCACAATTGGCATGCTTTATGCCCAAACTTTAAATAAAAATCTTGTGTTCATGTTTGTTCAAGATGACTCTCAGCTACTACTGTGCCAAATTTTAATCCAATATCTGTAAAATTAAATGAATTTGACATTATTTGTGTTGACAAAGGCTGATCAGCTTCAGTGGCCATTTTGGATTGGACTAATTCCAAAAGTTAATCAGACAAACGCCCAGAGGTTACATCCTGACAGTTCATTCAAACAAGGTCCAGGTGTTGATATATTTTGCTAACAGACAGTGTTAACTTTAAAATGTAATGATGTTGTTTTAATCTGAACAGTAAATACAATAAAATGTGTCAACTTTCCTAAGTTGCTCATGTTTTTTTTTTTTTACTGAAATTAGTACTGTAGTTTTTTTTGTTTAGTTCTTTTAGAATATTCAAGAACAAAACGATGACTTTCTTGCATTTAAAATTTTTGTGTCCATAATGTATCCTCATTGTTTTAAAAAAAATATATAGTCTTCTGGATTGGCAAAGAAAAAGATTTGCCTCCTGTAAACCTCAATAAAGCATAAAAATAGTCTAAATTGAAGGTGTGCCGTTGTGATTTTGACCACAAACTACGGTCATTTTACAAGTGAAACGTCAGAAACCCTGTCAGATCTTAATGCAAACGTTAAAAAATGAATAAACGGTGCAACGGAAGTAAAAACAACTAGTTTTACTCGTAGGAGACGTGTGTGGAGCAGTTAATGCACAGGAAGGCAGGGAGACAGTTCAGCCTCGACTATTCATGCTAAGCAGACATGAGGTCAAGTACCACATTTCTCAGCCGCCTTTTCATTCGAGAGCCTTTTCCTTTTCTCTTTTCTGTTTGCCTTTCCTCTGTTGCCTTTTCATGCCTCTTTTCTTCTCTATCAGATGCAGACGGGAGTACTCGGTGCCTCGGCGTAGCTACATCCTCTCCTGAGCCACTGCTTCTGTAGCCTAACGCACACAAATGCACTGCTTTGTGCAGATAGCCTTTCTCCAGCGCACAGAATAATCACACAAAGGGCAATAGGAGGCTATCACTCAAGCTCAAACACACACACATCCCTACCTGCGTGTCCTTTTTGCCCTGTCTGAATGTATTGTTTGGTAGTGTGCGCTCCCAGCAGGGGAATCGGGCTCCAATGAGAACCTGGATGTTTGAGGCCATCGCTCTTCGCGGAGTCTCCTTGTGTGGCCTCTGCCTCTCAGCTCCCACAGTCCTTCGATGTTCAGACACACCGGAGAGTGGGGAAATAAACCTGGTACCTCAAAGAGATGAAACTGTTGGACACTAGTCTGTGGACAGGAACAGAACCCCTCACAAATGAGTGAAAATCGGGAGAGCATACATAAAATTTCCATTGATTTGGCGCTGGACTCTGTTTGCGACCATTGAGTTGTGCGGCCTCATTTTGAGCGGCCGGTTTTTAAAAAAATCTAAGTTTCATTTTGGAGCGCAAGGCCTGGAAATTATTCCAGTCCAACAAAGTTAAGTCAGGTCCTCTGGACGGATTCTTCTTGTTTGAAACGTTTCGTCTTTCATCCAAAAGACTTCGTCAGTCCGAGGAGCCACAACAAATGGTCTTATACAGTAGATAGCACCTTCACAACCAGTTCGATGGTGCTCATGGTTTCTGTAGTCCGCCCTTTACCATGCCGACTCGTTTGAGGCAGTCATGACCAAAGGGATTCAAAATATCCTGATTCATGCTCGGTAATCCAGGTAGAAACTGGACTACCTGGATTACTGAGCATGAATCAAGATATGTATACCATTGCATTTTGTACTCCCTTGGAAGCTTCCCCTTGATTTATGGGCCATGCAAGGGTTTATGGTTATCCACTGGGGCACACTTTAGAAATTAAAATAGACAGATTTACATTTCAGCTTTACTCTGACAGGAAGAAAAAAAAACACCTAAGTCTACTCGGGTTTAAAAACCGTGCTTTTTCAAGGATTTAAGCTTCTTTATTGTCATTTGCATCACATGTGGTACATGAGGTGGAACACAATTGTGTACCGGTATATGGTCCCAGTTACATCAGCAAAAATATAAATTGTAAAAAGAAACAATAAATAAGTAAAATATATAAACTAAGATATACGCTAAACAAACACCAAACAGTATGCTAAAAGATCTTATACAGTCACTAAGAATGCTAAACAATACACTAAACAATACACCAAACAATACACCGAACAGCAACAGCACAATTCTCATAGGTTCTGTTCGGCTATAATTTCTACGCTAATGCGAGCACAGTGTGGCTCTTAGCCGACCCCAAAACTAAACTGGGATTTATTCAAAGCTTGCAACAAAATACAGAAACAAGGTGCCAAAAGTGATGATAAATAACTATTGAAGAATCTACTAAAATCTACCTGACCTCTTCTCAAAAGTCAGGAGAGTAATCATTTATCACAACGTGGGTGAAGGTGACGGTCTAGAACAGGGTTTTCAAACTTTTCCATGCCATGGCCCCCTAGAAGGCATAAGCTTCTGACAGATGCCCCGCTTGCAAACCCACAAATAATGATACAAAATGTGTAAAACATCAACTTTTATAATGTTTTAACTTTTATTCACTATACCCTGATGCATGCTCAATAATCCAGGTAGAAAAATCTAAAAATGCTAAGTCTGGTCCTCTGAACATTCAAAAAACATTATTCACTATATTCAATTGCAGGTAGTCCTCGACTTACGACGTAGATCCATTCCTACGCGGTGGCGTAAACCGATTTTTGACGTAAGTCGGAATATGTGTACATACTGCACCATATACATGTACAGTACTGTATTACCAAGCACTTAGCCTATCCTAACACAGTACCCTACATAATTATCAAAAAACACATACGTTTGGGAGCCATAATGAAGGGGGAAAAGAGTTAATGGCCTACCAGGATGCTGTTGATGCCGTTCTCCTCAGTCCATCCGCTGTACCCGTATTCCGTTTTCCGTTTACGACGTAAAACCACATTCACAGTACAGTATTCCTCCACCGTTGCACCGTGTACAGTACAATATTTTCCGCCACCGCACTGCGTACAGTACAATATTTTCCGTCGCTCCACATCGTGAAGTACAATATTTTCCACCGCTGCTTTATATTTACGATATAAAACTGGTCCATCTGCTACATTCTGCATTCCGTTTACGATGTAAAACCACGTTCACAGTTCTACAGTGCAGTGTATTCCTCCGCCGCTACGTTTACGACGTAAAACCGGTCCATCTGCCGTATTCCGCATTCCGTTTATGACGTACCGCGTTCACAGTACAGTTTTGTTTTTTGACTGTCCGGAGGACCAGACTTAGCTTTTTTAGAGAGTACAGTGCAGTATTCCTCCGCCGCTATGTTTACGACATAAAACCGGTCCATCCGCCGTATTCCGCATTCCGTTTATGACGTACAACTGCGTAACTTTAAATAAAAAATGATGGGAGATGCGCCGTAACCACAAAATGTCGAAACTCGAGACCATCGTAACCTAAGGACTGCCTGTAATTATTACAGCTGCGGAGAATACATTTTTTATTAACTAACATGTTTTAAGCACTGTATTAAATCAAAAAGGCGTTCAATACAAGATCAACTGGACTTTATTTGTTGAAAAAGACGTTTCGACCCCTATCCAGGGGGCTTTTTCAATTCAACAAATAAAGTCCAGTTGATCTTGTATTGAACGCCTTTTTGATTTTATCATGTCCTGGATGCCTGACAATCTTCACCAGCATAAGCATTGTATTATATTCACACTGGAAAAAATCAAAAACAAAAAAACTTTTCAACAAACTGTTGGCCAAAAGAACTAAAAAGAAATTTAACCTCTCTGTTTATCTGGAAATGGCAGATACAGATTGCCCTGTGGGGCAATTTTTATTATTAGTATTTTTTATTTTTGCTATTTTTATCGTCTTCTCTCCAGCTTTCTGGGGGCCCCCCCTAGTGCCACCTGGCGGTCCCCCAGGAGGCCGCGACCCCCACTTTGAAAAACACTGGTCTAGAACACAATTTTCACACACACTGTGCACAAAAATACATGAAAAAGCAGCAACATTCAAAACTGGGCTTCAAAAATGTGACTACACAACTCGTAGTCACTTGATCATGAACTCTCAGGATTTAGACTGCAACAAAAATGCACCACTTTTCTCAAAATGTTGAGTCTCCAAACCATTTCCCAACACCTCGTCTGAATGAACCAGGGACGTGCAGAGACCACTAAAGGGGCAGGTGCTCAAAAAAAAAGGGGGCACATCTAACCGCATTTTAGGACAGAATATTAACAAAGTCACATAGATTTCAGAGTTAAATAAACAATGATAAATTACAAAATTGTGAGATATACTGTCAAAGATTAGGAAAACCTCTACATAGAACATACAACTATCCATATGTAAAATATTTCATTAGTAATTTCTTTCTGCAGGTCTACTTTGTTATAGGCAAGTAATGCAATATTCAAACCTGCGATTTAGCAAGATATGTAAATCAGAGCTACACCACCAGATATATTTTGTCTTTACAGAATTACACTATTAAAAATATAAACAAGGGCACAATGCAACTTTTTAGTGTACTGTAATCTATAAAAGAAAGAGCTGCCTGGTTTGCTACACTTGCAGTGGAGATGAAGATGGTCCATTCAGAAAAGCAGAGCTGCATCAAACTTTAATGTGGAACTGCAGAAGAAAACTAAACAAAAGCAAAAATTGAATTGTTAATGCATGTCACCATGAGAAAAGCCTACTGAGACTAACTGACCCCCACAATTTAGACCTATATCTCTGTTTGTGTCTTAGTGTATTTGTAAGTACCTATATACATTTTCTTCAATCTTTCCTCTTCTTTTTTTCTTGTCAGTTTCTCTTTTTTCCTCATTGTCTCATCTTCTCTGTGTTGAGTGGAGGCCAATGTCTCTTATTTATTTCGGTCTCTTGCCTTTCTTTTTTTCCCCAAACTGAATCTAAGATCCAAAATCTTCTTTTCCATCATGGTGAACTGTTTAAAAACAAACTTCCAACTTTTAAGCATTTTTGCTATTTTTGTTCTCTTCTTATTTATTTATTTTTATTCATTTTATATTATTTATTAGGCATGTAACGGTTGTAGTTGGTGTACCGAACCGAAAAGGTACGGAGGTGGACCGAACCGAACGTGCTGTACCGAAACGGTTATTTTTTCACTCATTGAATGTTAATATGTGCGCCGCGGAACAAAATTTCCTGGGCGCGTTTCAGCACGGAGCTATTATCTCGCAGCACGCGCAGCATTAGCCGTTAGCTTCTCGCTGCGGTTTCCTGTTTGTTAACGTTATGGTTTTCTTGTTAAAAGACGAGCGCACAAAGCTGTGTGTGTGGACGTTTTTTCATGAAGACTGGATCTGCAGCAGCAACACGTCTAACGTGAACGCGCTGGAAACTACGTCATCAGAACGTGAACGAGCTGTTACAAAGTACGCTAACCACACAGCTGCATTTAAACAACTTCTACAAAGTGCGCTAACAACACAGCTGCATTTAAACAACTTCATCAGGTAATTTAGATGGGTCCAGATCAATAACACAAACTGTATGAGTTTTTAAAGCTCTGAATCTAAGTCTGAAAGTTTTTAATGCACAGTTGATCCTTGCTATGAGACATCCATCACGTCAACACTTAAGTCAAAAAGTTCAGCTCTTTATGAAAAAACTAAAACTGATGGTCAACAAGTCCTGGAGCTGATTTAAACCCTGCCCTGATGATGAGTGAGATATTCAACCGTTCAAGAGGTATTGTTATTTTATTATAATTATTATTTATAATTTATTATTATTTAAAATTATAATCTTATTAACTTATTTTTTTACCTCTGTGTTTTATTTCCAGTATTTCCAGTTACAGAGGTAGCTGCTCTCCTTCCACTTCAGGGAAATCCACCAGAGATCACCTGCTGCAGCTAAGAAGTGTGTGATGACTGAATTGAACTCTGGAACTGTTCCAGGACCAGTCCCACCAAGAAGAGGTTGTGAGTAATGAGGACAAATACAGCCACACTGGTGCTACTGGACAAAAACTTTATTAGTTAAGATTGTAAACAGTCTGTTGCTGCTTATTGTTCTGGTTCTGACTGTTATTGTATTCATTAAGATTTTTATTATTTTTAATATAATTTATTTATTGTAGAGTGCTGTTTATTTAAAATATCATCCAAATGGGTCACTTTTATTTATTACTACAATACAATACAAACATATTTTTGGCATATTTTCAAAATAAACATTTTGTAAGTCTTTATTTTGTCTTTTTTTTTTGTACCGAAAATAAACCGAAAATAAACCGAACCGAGCCCTCCTTGTAATTGAACCGAACCGAAATGTGATTTTAGCGTACCGTTACACCCCTATTATTTATTCATTTCAGATTTAAAAGACAAAGACAATTTACAAACACATGAAAGAAAAAAACAAGATATAAAATGAAAGGTAGTAGAAGAAGAAAAAAATCTTATCATATCTGCCCCTTCTTAAAACAACTGTGCAGCAGCAGTTTTCTGTTGGTCATGTCTCGAAAAATGTCAATGACCTCAGTGAGGTCATTGACATTTTTTGCAATTATGTTGCTAATTATTTGCAAAACAAACTTATTTGCGCATGCCAGAAATCTTTGCTTGCTAATCTAAGTTTTGTTTGTCATTCAAAGTTTTGCTTGCGATTCTCACATGACGTGGGCAGAGCCTAAAATCGCAACAAAAGATTTCTGATGTGTGCAAATAAAAGTTTATGTTTTGCAAATAACTTTTTAAGTTCACGAGAGAAAAATTAGCTATTTAATTTAAAAAAATGTTTTTTAAACAAAAGCTTTTGCTTTAAAAAAATGAAATCATTACAATTCCAAAAGTTTTGATTACAATTTTATTTTACATAACTGAGGTTAGTTTTTTTTTCCCGTTGACTAATTGTGAAACAAATTTAACTCCATACTCTGCGAACCAGACCCTAAACTTACTTAAAGTCTGGATAGGTTTTTCCCCTTCATTTGTACGCGTTTATTGGACAGGAGCAACTTGATTGGTTATTACATTTATCTATTATGGTAGTTCAGGGTGAGTTATTTTTAATTCTAAATGAATATTCTTGTTGGACTTTTATTTAAGTGCTATTCTCCTTCAAGATACATTTACCTAACGCTAGAATAAATGCAATGTACATTATGCAGCAAAGGAAGTTAGAAGATCGGACATATATCCATTATGGAGAGATGATAGGTTTTGGACGGGCAATGTGCTCCCTATTGCATAAGCCAGGGATGTCAAAGTCAAATACATGGAGGGCCAAAAAAACAAATTTGCTACAAGCCAAGGGACAGACTGGATCAATGTTTATTTTAAGGGGGTGATATAAGATTTTTTTTCTTCTTCTTTTTGCACTCTTTTCATTCAATGTTTTCTTTTTTATTAATTTGTTTTATTTTGTCTCTTTTAAATGAATGAATAAAGGATTAAATAAAATATTAAATAGCTTTACATCTGTTAAGTTCTTGGTATAAACCAACACAGACAGACATGTTCCTGCTTTTAGTATTGTACATTGTTTTATAATGTAGCTGTTTATGTTTCATTTTTTTAACACAGTTTTCTTGTGATTTTTAATTAATATGCTTTTTTATGATTGTTTACTGTTGGCTGCAAGTATCAAGCTGTGAAATCCTTCATTTTCTACAGCTGATAGCTGTTGGTCATTAATTATGATGAAGTTTAGCAACTTCTCGGGGAACATTTAAGCTCCGTGGCTTCAGCGGTGTGTTTTTCTTGTTCAATCCGGGGCGGGGGCTCTGATTTTGGTCAGCCGCTCTCCGCCTGTCCATCCTACGAGACGTCAGACAGCGGGTCGGACTGGACGCAGCTGGCCGCGGTCGGTCTCCCTGTTTCGGTTCAGCGAGAGTGGCGTCCCGCTGAAGCCCCGGAGCTCGAATGTCCAACATAAAACCAACTTGACCGCAGTTTAATGTGGCGCTATGGCTCTGCAGACATTGCACATTGCTGTCTTGTGGTGTTTAGTGTAAAATACTTTCACACAGCCGACATGTTACGATGAAAAGTTGGCTAGTTGTTAGCTAAAGTGCTACTCACTCAGTCCACACACTGTAGCTGGCTGCAAACTGAAAGGGATTTGCTGAATAGTAGTAGTAGGGGTGGGGCCATGCCCCCCGAACGGCAATGCCCCCAAGGGGGCCAGCTCCCCCACTGACCCTAATGTGAATGTGAGGCAGGTCTTATTACTCTGGTTTCATGAGACACGACTCCGGATCGGATTTGCCCCACCCCTACTACCACTGTTGCATTGTGGGGAATGTAGTGTTGGTACGTGACCGGAGGGCTTATTATGTTGTTTTTCTTGCAAAATACAAAATTAATAATAATAAAATAAAATAAATAATTTTAGTATGTTATTATGTGTCAGAGGAGGGCTTAGGAATAGGAAATTAAAAAAAAAAAAAAAAATTTTTTTTTTTTTTTGCCCAAAAGGGCACTTGGGGGCAAGGAGCAAAAGGGGCAGGTGCTCAAGCCCCCATAGCCCCCCCCTCTGCACGTCCCTGGAATGAACTGCTCCTGTCCTAAAAGTCCCATACCAACACTAAACCCGTTATCTTCACATTACCATATTTTTCGGACTATAAATCGATAAAATCCTATCCACCTTATTCCTACGCCCCATGATGCCTTGCGCGAATTATGTGAACGACTTCCGCTGAAAGTCAGAACCGGCACTTTTGTTACACGCTAGCAACGCGCTAACCGGTTTTCGTCAGAGGTTTTAGGTCATAAAATATGTGGGAACATAAACTATCACAACTCAAATGTAGAGATATTGTTTTACCGCTACCTACAGCTGTTGAGGGGTGGGAGGACGACTTGAAGAAGTGGCCGAAAATAACGTAGACTAGCATGTTTAGCTACTAGCATACTTAGCTACTTTGACAGTTGCTTCAGATGGCGAAGCGATGAGCAATCTGAAAAGCTCTGAAGCTTACTAGTATCTTCACAGTAACAAGGTTGGTCCTGTTATGTTAAGAGAGGTGGGACACTTTATTTAAACAAACATAAAGCCCAGTCTAAGCATTAAAAATCCACATCTCCAGGTCCAGCTAACAATGATGTTGCTTTGGACTTTTGAGCTGCAAGATGTTTATCTGGACACCAACTGAGCTCCTGGAGCTTGACATTTCTTTTGACAAATACTTTACTGATTCACAAATGAAGCACCTTGAGAACTTTTAATAAAATACAGTAAATGAAAACAAATAATGAAATAGACAGGAAACGATCTTTAAAAACTTGATAATGACAAAAGTGACATTTAGATAGAAACAGTAGTTTAATCCAAAATTAACTGATATAGTGCACACAAAAACCTAACCTTGTAAGAAGGTTAACAGTCAACTATTGTACATAACAAATGAATCATTTTAGCAAATACTTTTCTAATGTAATATAGTTAACATTGCATCCTTTAAAAAACATGTTGAGTTGTGTTACGTTTACAGCAAGTACACCAGTACTGTACATGTTTGAGAAAAATGTTTACATTTAATGTCTTCTCACTTCTCACTTGAAATAAGCTGGCATCCTTTGCGTGTGAATGCTGGAACGATTACATTGACACCATAGCTCTTGCAGCAGGTCCCTCACTGTGAAACCACGATCACCCATCACCTCATCTCCAGCACGCAGATAGTCCAGAAACCCAGAGTTCTGTGTTATATACCTGTCACTGCATTTACCACCATAAGCATCTGAAATAAACATGATTATTCCAGAGGGAGAAACAGCCAATAAATATTTCACAGTGTTATTTGCATGTATGATTCACTTCTGGAGTCCAAGTTTTTAGCTTTCTGCAAAACATGTTGCTTTAATTGTTTCACGGGGCAACCATAGAATAAGGTTGTTGGTTTGTTCTGACATTATGTCAATCCACATTCCAACAGTCATGCTGCATGTGACTGGTGGTGTTGAGCAGCTCCACACTCTCATCAAGCCCATCTGAAAGTAAAAGTACAGTATACAAACTTTAGGGTTCATTTATGAACACACACACACACACACACACCTATATTATATATATATATATATATATATATATATAAACACACACCTATATTATATATATATATAGATATATAGATAGATATGTATAAATAAACGCACACACAGCATACATATAGGTGCGTGTGTTTATTTGCCAGTTATGAACGAAAATATTAGTATCATTTAATCACTGACTACATAAAATCATAACACTAAAAGCTGTCTCTTAAATCATACCTGGTGTTCTCGATCATCTGGAGGATACAGAGTCTTTTTTCAGGTGGTTTCTCGTAGCCCAGCCACAAAGAAGGATGCAGGTTTTTGTTTTCGGAGCATGTTCAACACACACTAGTTGCAGCCACAAATTCAGCTTCGTGTGATTATTCATACAGCCATGAACAGCGCAACAGGTACCCGAGCTCCTCAAGACATCTTCGTGACAATATTAGCTCGAAATAACAGAAAACAGAACTTCAACAGAACTTCTACGATGCGCGCAGATTAGCAAGCAAACAACGAGGAGCCAATGCAAAAATTCTACTTCCGGGGTCAAACGGAAGTACGGCACATTATCGCTTCTACAGTGACACCCTCAGGAATAAGGCGGATAAGTTTCTCAAAAATCGACAGTGAGTCATGTATTCATTCTGGTTGTGCTTTCTGACCTCAAACTGATTTTATGTGGTGCATTATGAGTTACTGTGAATGAGTTGATAAAGTTTGACTTATCTGACAGTTTTGTTTCGCTTAATGCGCCTTGTAATCTGAAAATACGGTACATTGTTGTTCACATAGAAGGCTATTGTTTGCTTCCAACACAGCAGCAGCTAGCTGTAGAACTTCTGGTGCAGTGTGAGGTACATCCAGCAGGGATTTAATATTTCTTCTAGAGTAATTATGTCATTTTAAACTGGGTGTTATGTAGAGGTTTATAAAGTAGTATCCACTGTAGGTTTAGTGGTACATTTATTTGTCGCGGGACGGTTTGATACAAATGTTTGGGACGGGAATGTAAACAGTCACATCTAGTTGGTGGACATGGGTTTTATTTAACTGTTTGTTTATGGTTTCGATCGAAATAAGCAAGAAAAATAAAATTTAAAGTGTTTTACGTTAAAGAATGTATCATTGGTTCAGAAAAAACACTAACTCAAATATCAGCTGTGTTGGAAACACTGCAGTGCCGCTGACTGCCGGGAGACATAGGTATGGCATGCAATTATACTATGTAATTGGCACTTTAAAAATAAGTTCATGTCAAGACATTTGTTAATTTATTCAATGTCCCTGGTACAGCCCACTGAGAAGCAAAGTTTGAGTGATTTTATATCTTGTTCTATATATTCGTAATCGGAAATGTTCAGTTTTTGGTTTTGCATTAAGTCTGTGTCAAATTGATTTAAAGCAAATACTCGTTGGTTTTTGAGCTAAGTTTCATTTTTAGTAAATTTTTAAAGGAAAAAAACATTTGAGTTTAATCCAAATTTTGATTGGACACGCTTTGAAATTCAGATTGTCATAAAAAAGTCAAATATGACTTTTTAGAATGGCTTTTCATCTGACAAATAGATATTTAGACCCTCCCCACTAACAAAGTTGGTTTAGTTCTTTGATTTGTTGTCTGTTGAAAAAAATAAATAAATCAACAACATTTAGCAGTTATTTTTTCTCGCCCTAAACCGTCATACGTACGTATAGAACCGTGACCAAGACGTAGCATTACACCCCCAGTTTCCCCAAGATGGTGAAAATCTACTGTTTGGCTTGTGTTTAATAAATAAATAAAAACTAACTGTTTCTCCAAAATGAAGCATCCGCAAAGCTATCTGCAACAGGTAACATACTGACTGTCAGTCACCTCTCCACAGAGCCGTTCGTCATACAAATCAACATGTGGGCAGTGCATGCTCTTGGGCTTTTCTTTTCAATAGACGTTTATTTTTTGCATGTCTTTTGTCCGTGCGTGCACGTCAGAGTGATGGAGGGCTCTTGTTGGTCGTGCGCTCTTGTTTTTGTGCCATTTGTGTGGAGGGAACGATGAAGATGGGCTTTGAATGCCTGCGAGTCTAATTAGAGAGACGGAGTGGAGCACTCTGACTCAGAGCAGGAGGAGAGGGAGGCGGCTCTCCTGCTCACCTGCTGGAAGCATTACAGCGTGTGTGTGTGTGTGTGTCCTTGTTTATGTCACGTTGTGAGGCCCATTTTCCCATGTTATACCAAGTTGTGAGGACCAACTGCTTCTTATGGGGCCCAAAGCCCGGGCCCACTAGGACTACCAGAATATTCAGATGAGTACTACCCTTACCAGAGTCTGTCAAATTACAGATTGAGGAATTTGCATTCCATTAGGTGTGTGTGGCCCCCCTGGGGCTGGAGTCTTTTGTGTGCTCAAAACATCCCCCCAGTAGCAAAAACAAAACATCTCCCCATATTCCAACAACAACATTCCTTCTGCAGGTTGAAAGTGCAGCTTTTTACAACACAGAGCAAACTTTTGGAGATGTTGATGACTCTTTGCAAATGTCAACGCTAGAAACTTCAGTTTATTTTATAGATATACGTTTTATACTTTTTATACTACTATGCAAAAACTCAGGACAGTATTACACTTTTATTATTTCATTTTATGCTTATGTTCATTGGGTGTTTGGTGTTTTAGGGGTGTTTGGTGTTTCAGTGTTGGTGTAAATTTTCATACTTTTATACTATTATGGAAAAAACTCAGGACAGTGTTACACTTTTTTACTATTTTACTATTTTATGCTTATGTTTATTAAATGTTTTAGAAATGAATGAAAAATGAATGGAAGTCAATGCAATGGCCCCACAAAGATAGCAAAACAAACCTGTGTGTGTGTGTGTGGTTGTTTTCTGATCTTGTCTTCATCTCTGCATGTGTTTCAACCCTTCACCTGCACACAGCTCACCTTCTCTTTGTTCCTCTTTTTTCTGTTTTCACCAGCTCCCTGCTTGTACACAAGTGTGTTTGTGTGCACGTGTGCGCGCTTCAGGTGTCACCCGGTGAGTCTGATCTCTACAGAAAACTGCCACCAGTGTTGGCATGGTGACGGCAGCAGCACCGTTAGACACCGCTGCCATGGTTTCCAGGCACGCTGAG
Organism: Garcialebias charrua; assembly: GCA_038048925.1. NCBI lineage: Eukaryota > Metazoa > Chordata > Actinopteri > Cyprinodontiformes > Rivulidae > Garcialebias > Garcialebias charrua. The sequence continues at coordinate 98,036 of JBBPBX010000460.1, read as the reverse complement.
CTGCTGGTGCGTGTGAGGCTGCCCCTTCCCACAGCACCTTGAACATCTCTTTGTCAGGATTTGCTCTTACAATGCTTCTTCATCCCTTGAGTTCGCTGCACGAGTACCTGACCGCCAAGACTCCTGGAGCTGGTGGGAAACTCAGCTTGATGGGTATTTTCATCATTAGAACCTTTAAATAAATAATTCACACAAGACAACAGGCGTGAGATTTTTTTGACTGTTTGCAAAGAGGGAAATTCACCTGATTAGGTGAGATGAACTCCAACTTCCTAAGATGTGAGTCTGTCTTTTATTCAAGCGAGTGACACAGATGCAAGCGAGTGACACAGAAACAATATCAGCGAAGGTCAAACACAGTTTCATCACATCTTTCTCAGGCGATAAACTGGAGCCGAACATTTTGTTTGTAATCTGTTCTGGGAAACCTAATTAGATATTGTGCAGCATGACAGGTTTTGATAATCAGCTTTGTGCACCTAGTAAAAAAACAGGAATGAGGTCAGGTCAAAACCCTATATAACTCAGAAACAGTAAAGTAAAGTTTAAGATGTTAAAATATAAGGACTTTAAAACATAAAGATTTTTAAATACCTCTAACACAGCTCATGACAACAGGAGGACCGAGAGGATCGCTGGATCCATCCGGCTGGACGGACCAGTATCTGTGGCCAGATTCTTCGGATTCACCGCAGGAGATCCTTCCTGCCCACAGCTATCAGCATCTATAATAATTCTTGAATGAAACCAGGATGATGAGCTACGAGTCGACAACACTTCATTTCCCTTTGGGATAAATAAAGTATTTTTGAATTTATTTGAATTGTGTACAGGGAGTGGGTCGTTCTGATCTATAAATCTATAAACCAACCATCACCAGCTTACGGGTCAAAACTGGTGTAAAGTAGTCCCTCGCTATATCACAGTTCACTTTTTGCAGTTTTTTTTAAACCTTTTTTAATATCGTGTGTACTGAACATGCTGTGCACTACTGTACATATATATAATATATTATATAATATATTATATTTATAAGTTTTAAAGTCATAATTATGGGTTTTAAAGTCATAATTACAAGAATAAAATCATAATTATAAGTTTTAAAGTCGTAATTATAAGTTTTAAAGTCATAATTATAAGAATAAAAGTCGTAATGATGACTTTTATTCTTGTAATTATGACTTGAAAAGTTGAAAGTATGACTTCCTTTTGGGCTTTTATTTCATAGTGGAAATGGGCTTCAATACTGCTAAGTGGCGATGAAAAGATGTACTGTACCTTTATTTAAAAGGATTGATGTTTAAAGGTTCAGTATGCAGTTTCTGTAGAACTGCAGCACTTAGAAATATTTTCAACAGGCAAAGCATTCTGATCCCTCCCCCTCAGAGCCATATGTGGCTCTGCCCCCTTGTGGTCTGTTGAATTTCAAATTCAAGCTCTGTTTTTATTGGCTGATTCAAATTCAAGCTCTGTTTTTATTGGCTGGTTACAAACTCTGTTTTTATTGGCTGGAAAATGGCGGGTCACCTTTTCTTTTTAGAAATGCTTATTTACCACCTGGAGAAGCAAGGGGACAATATTTTTTTTAAAAAATTTCAGAGATTACCTGGCTAACATCAGTCTGTCAGGAGGTAGTGACAGAGTGAAGAAATATGTTCATAAAAAAAGCTACATACTGAAGCTTTAAAGGCAGAGGGACATACATTGAGTGAATGAATCCATGTGCTATGCAGGAAACTACCAGTGTCTGACAGGAAGTTGCAGCACTTTAGAGTCATGGTGTCCAGCAAGGGACAAACTTCTAAATTAAATTAGAAAAGTCAAATTTTTGACTTTAAAACTCATAATAATGACTTTTATTCTCATAAATATGACTTTAAAAGTTAAAATTATGACTTTAAAACTGAACTTGTGACTGTTATTTGCATAATTAAGACTTAAAAGTCATAATTATGACTTTTATTCTCATAGTTATGTTTTATTCTTGTAAGTATAACTTTAAAACTCGAAATTATTACTTTTATTCTAGTAATTATGACTTTAAAACTAAAAATTACGACTTTTATTCTCATATTAGGACTTTAAATCGTGAAATTATGACTTCCTGTTGGGCTTTTATTTTTTCTTTCATGACGAAAATGGGCTTCCATAAATACTGGAACATGTGCAAGGGTTAAAACATACTCACTTTAACTTTATGCTTTTTTTCTATACTTAATTTTTCCATAATATTTTTTTTTTACAAAGTTCTGTGTAGTTCATAGTTGTTATTACGGTAATAAAGAAAATTACCCCTCCCGCCCTCTCTTGACAAGAATCTGGTCCTTTCATGCGTCTCAAATTGGAAAAATATCACCAAATGTTAAAAATCATTAGATAATTTTAGCTTCATAATGTCACCCCGAACGGCCACAAAAGCCCCCTCCAACAAACCTAAAGCAGCCCATGGGCCACCAGTTGATAATTGACAGTTGTAGCAGGTTGTTGTGGCTCTGAACATGTTTAATTGAGTGAGGCCTCCACCTCTGTCAAACAGCATCTCAGACTGAGGAAGTCTTTCAGACGAAAGACGAAACGTTTCTACATTTTTTTTGCTTTGTTTTGTTTTGTTTTTTGAATGTCCAGAGGACCAGACTTAGCTTTTTTAGATTTTTCTACCTGGATTATTGAGCATGCATCAGGGTATTTTTAAACACGTGTCCCACAGTTAATACTGTGAATTAAATGAGTCACGGCTCTCATAAAGAGAGTCCAGGCAGGATGGAGTGGATGGAGAAAAGTTTCAAAGGGTGTCAGCAAAGGTCAAAAGTTTACAAGACAGTGGTGAAACCATCTACAGTATGTTGTATGGTCTGGAGACAGAGACATGGACAAAAAGACAGGAGACAGAACTGGAAGTGGCAGAAATGAAGATGTTGAGGTTCTCCTTAGGAGTGACAAGGATGGATGAGATCATCAGAGGTACAGCACATGTTGAACAACGGGGAGATAAAGTTAGGGAGGCCAGACTGAGATGGTTTGGACATGTCCAGAGGAGGGACAGTGGGTATATTGGTAGAAGGATGTT
>JBBPBX010000460.1:79728-94930 GCA_038048925.1 Garcialebias charrua | reverse complement strand
TTTCCTATTCCTAAGCCCTCCGCTGACACATAATAACATGTACTAAAATTATTTATTTTATTGTAATATTATTATTATTATCTTTGTATTTTGCTAGAAATTAAAAATAACTCACCCCGAACTACCATAATAGATATATGTAGTAATAACCAATCAAGTTGCTCCTGTCCAATAAACGCGTACAAATGAAGGGGAAAAAACTCTATCCAGACTTTAAGTAAGTTTAGGGTCTGGTTTGCAGAGTATGGAGTTAAATTTGTTTAACAATTATTCAATGAAAAAAAAACTAACCAAAACTTTTGCAATTGTAAAGATTTATTTCTTTTTTTAAACAAAAACTTTTGTTTAAAAAACTTTTTTAATTAAACAACTAATTTTTCTCTTGTGAACTTAAAAAGTTATTTGCAAAACATAAACTTTTATTTGCACATATCAGAAATCCTTTTTTGCGATTTTAGGCTCTGCCCACGACTTCATGTGAGAATCGCAAGCAAAACTTTGAATGACAAACAAAAACTTAGAATAGCAAGCAAAGATTTCTGACATGCGCAAATAAGTTTGTTTTGCAAATAATTTTTTTACTTCATGAGACAAAAATTTGTGATTTTAATTAAAAAAAAGTTTTTTTAAGCAAAACTTTTGTTTAAAAAAAATTACAATTCAAAATGTCTTGATCACAATTTTATTTTATGTAATTGAGGTTAGTTTTTTTTATAGAATAATTGTGAAACAAATTGAACTCCATAGAAGAGGTCCCATTTTCATAATTTTATAGATTACAGTACACTAAAAAGTTGCACTGTGCCCTTGTTTTTCAATTTTGTAATTTATCATTGTTTATTAAACTCTGAAAGCTATGTGACTTTGTTAATATTCTGTCCTAAAATGCGGTTAGATGTGCCCCCCTTTTTTTTTTGAGCACCTGCCCCTTTAGTGGGCTCTGCACGTCCCTGTTTGGACATGTCCAGAGGAGGGACAGTAGGTATATTGGTAGAAGGATGTTAGAAACGCAGCTGTCAGGAAAAAGACAGAGATGAATGCAGTTAGAGAGGACATGGAGGTGGAGAGAGGACAGAGTGAGATGGAGGAGGATGACTCGCTGTGAGGGAAAAGCCGAAAGAAGAAGAAGAAACGAGTCGCGTCTATGTGGAGTTTCCAGCTGGACGTGAACTGAGCATGCTCCACAGTCTGATCAACGTGTCCCCTTCTGTGGTTTTCTGTCTCCGGTTCAGCCCCCGCTGCTCCTGTTCCAAAACGATCTTCTCATTAACACAACTTTTGTTTAATTATTCACTCGTAGGGCTGTCGAGCTGCTGCGCTGCCTGGATTCTTATATGGAAGATGACACGCGGGGCTCGCCTCACTATATTCGTTTAGCAGGAAATTACAATTTAAAAAATTGAATTCAAACTTGTCCCTAACATAAAAAAAAAATATTAAACTGCATGCATCTCCCAGGCTTTATTATTTCAGACACTAATGTGGCTCGTTTTCAGTTTGGCGTTTTTCACACTGCCTGAGATCGTCGTGGTTGAAGCTGTTTTGGATTTGGGCTGACGGGGAGAGATCTAGAGAGGTCAGGGGAGTCTGACTCTGCATTGACAATGTGTTGCTGCACATTAGCTGCACGTTAACGGCTAAATGGATTTGGCCTGAAAGTGTTTCTTTTTTTTTTTATTTTCTTCCCTGCTGTCTTGATTTTTGTGCTGTAATAAGCAAAAAGAGGTTTACGGGACAAAATGCAGCCCTGGATGAAAATGATTTTCTGTCCTGCTCCATGACACACGGTGCTGCAGACAGCAGTCTCTCAAAACACACATTTACAAACAGCTACAGTCATCTGCTTGTTCTGGTTCATCTTTGCTCTTGTTTCGAACAGAAATGCCTGTTTTTATTTATTTATTTTATTTATTCCCATCATCCGTTTGATCCTTCGTCACAAACAGAAAAGGTGGAACTGGTCCGTCTGTCCGTGTTGTGAGCACGAGAACGTGAAACATCAGTGAAGTACCAACTTCCATTATGGTGTGTGGCGACATCTAGGTATTAAAAAATTGAGTTTCCACGTCAACATCCAAGATGGCTACTTTGTTTGTGTTTGTGTGTGTGTGTGTGTGTGTGTGTGGGGGGGGGGGTGTAAACCAGGCACACATATCGTTTAAAGCAACTATGCTTTCTAGTTTTTATACTGGTTAAAGGTATATTTTCCTCAAGTTACTGAGGTCATCACAGCAAAGCCACCAAGTTTAAATCCCAAACTTTAAACTTTTTAGTGGCCGAAGCAAAAGTGTCTGTTGACTTGTCTCGCAGGGACAGACTGCAGGCTGGAGCCCAACTTGATGCCGTGGCTCTGTGGAAGTGCAACGTCAAGGCCAGACTGGCGTTCCACAGAGACACTGGACACCTGGAGAACTCTGTGAAACTGTGGAGCTTTAAGAAAGTTTTATGCAACATTTCTGATCAGGGACAACTACCATACAACAAGCTCCTCTTGTAAATATTTTATTTTAAGCTTGTCCTAATCATCTTTTTTTAAACACTGTTGTGTTAACTTATTGTGCAAATCTTTGTTGAATAAAAATCCTGTTTTACTTGTTCTTCTTATTGTTCTTGTTCTTATTCTTGTTTTTATTCTTGTTGTTGTTCTTGTTGTTGTTGTTGTTGTTGATCTCCCTGTTCTTGTTCTTGTTTTTCTTTCTTGTTTTTTCTTCTTCTTGTTTTTCATTTCATTGTTCTTGTTCTTATTCTTGTTTTTATTCTTGGTGTTGTTCTTGTTGTTGTTGTTGTTGATCTCCCTGTTCTTGTTCTTGTTTTTTTTTTTTCTTGTTTTTTCTTCTTCTTGTTTTTCATTTCATTGTTCTTGTTCTTATTCTTGTTTTTATTCTTGGTGTTGTTCTTGTTGTTGTTGTTGTTGATCTCCTTGTTGTTGTTGTTGTTGTTGTTGTTGTTGTTGTTGTTGTTCTCCTTGTTCTTGTTCTTTTTCTTATTTTTTCTTCTTCTTCTTTTTCTTTTCATTGTTCTTGTTCTTATTCTTGTTTTTGTTCTTGTTGTTGTTCTTGTTGTTTAATTTTGTTGTTTGTTGTTCTAGTTCTTGTTCTAGTTCTTGTTGTTCTTGTTCTTGTTCTTTTTGTTGTTGTTGTCGTTGTCGTTGTTGTTGTCATTGTTGTTGTCGTTGTTGTCGTCGTTGTTGTCGTTGTTGTTGCTGTTCTTTTTCTTGTTCTTTTTGTGTTTTTCTTTTCATTGTTCTTGTTCTTGCTGTTCTTGTTCTTTTTCTTGTTTTTTTCTTCTTGTTTTTCTTTTTGTTGTTCTTGTTCCTTTTCTTGTTGTTGTTGTTGTTGTTGTTGTTGTTGTTGTTGTTGTTGTTGTTGATCTTCTTGTTCTTGCTGTTCTTCTTCTTGTTCTTTTTTCTTGTTGTTTTTCTTTTTGTTATTGTTGTTGTTCTTCTGCTTCTTTTTCTTTCTTTTTTTATGTTTTTCTTTCTTTGTTCTTCATTCGTCCAGATGATTTTCCAGGGAAAGCAGATCGGGGACCAGCTGCTCACAAGCTGCGTCTCACATTCCTTTACCTTTGCTTGGAAACCCACCTCACCCCGTCTCTTCAGAAGCTTTGATTGTTCAGAAATCAAAGAGGAAGAGCCAACGAGCACCGCTGGAATTCTCCACGGACACTGATGGCGTTGATACAAATGAGTGATCATGATGTTCTCAGGTGTTGAACAGCTTCTTTGAAGTTGAGCTAAAATTAATCCCTTATTTTGCCAATCTTTAGGAAAATGTCCAAGTTTGAAATCTTTAAAGTATATTGCATCTCAAATAGTAAGATTTGCTTTTTTATTTTTTATCCAAACACGTTTTTTTTTTCCGGGTGTAAAAGCTACAAAACTGCTTATTTTTTCCTTCCCATTTCAACGATTTACATCACGATGAATCCATTCAGATGAATCTGGTCCGGTCAGTCTCAGCAGGAGGTTTCAGATGGTCCGCCGACCCATAAAAATCCCCTCATAGAAGCACTTTACTGAGCCAGGTTTACCTCCCTCCACTCACTTCCTGCTGACAAACAAAGCTCCCTGATGATGCGCAGCAGGACCATACCCCCTGCATACATTTCAACAATCTCCTTTTATTTGTGCTGGTGCAGGTCGGTGTGACGGATCATAAGAATGAGCTGTTCATCCATTTTCTTTACTCGATTTTTTCCTTTTCCGGTGGTGGTGGCTGGTTCTGAGCAGTTCAGCATCATGCAGAAGCAAATAATCCACCCATCAGTCCTCTACAGGATACAGACTGTCACAAGATGCAGTCTGGTCCAACAGCTTGATGGCATCAATACAGTATTTTTATTTTTTAAGACTTCTGAAAGTTACAGACGTCCATCAGAAATAAAGTGACATGGAGAACAAACATTAAAGCGACAGTTAAACGTTTTTAAAGTGAGATTATGTGGAGAGCGGCTTTGGATGTCATCAGTCCATTAAATGGCCGTTATTACCGTATTTCCGGCCTTTAAGTCGCTCCGCCCCATAAGGCGCATTAGTCCAATTATGTCCAATAAATTGGAAAAATCCATAAACGTGTCGCACCTCCGTATACGTCACATCTATTATGAGTCACCGCTGACTCGTTGGGTATGTTACGCGTCACCGCAAATGGCCACAGGACTGTGCACGGTAGGACTTAAACAAGATTAACACTTAAAAACAATTATTTGTTTCCTGAAAATTATAGCAAATATGTGTCTGAGCTGAACTTTTCCTTAATAAATGCATGTAATGTTCAAATAAGCTGAATTTAAAAGAAATTGTTTCACTATTTCGCGTGCTGCGAAACGTGCACGCGCAACGAGCAGATACGCTTCATTTCTTTAAAATTTAACAATATAAACAACTAAAAATATATATTTGTTGGCTGACATTATAGTAAGTGTTTCTGAGCTTAACTTTTCCTTAATAAATGCACGTAATCGTCAAATCAGCTGGATTTAAAGTGTTTCGCTTTGACGGTCTTCCAAACGGTTGCGCGCTGCAAAAATAAATTATAAATAAATCGAATTTTTGCTCAAACATCTCCTAAATCTAATCAGTTGTAAATGTCCATCCAGTGATTACTTTCTGTAAGTTTCATCAAAATCTGTCCTGTGGTTCATGAGCTATTTTGCTAACAAGGTAACAGTAGTTCAGACCTCCAGAGTTCAGGAGGCCGTGCTGCAACAGAGTGAGTCCGAGCAGAGGAGGCTTGTGTCAAACACATGAGCTGGGATCGGTCGGTGGACCCTAGCGGACAAAAGTGTTACTGCACCCCTATTGGCCGAAAGTGGTACTGCTCCATTTTTTTCGTCAGAATGAATGGAAACCGTCATATCTCAGCCAAAAAAATGGTCTAAAAGTATGGGGGGGAAAATCCCTGAATATGTCGCTTCGCCCCATAAGTCGCAGGACATGAAAATTTGTTTAAAAAAAACTGCGACTTATAGGCCGGAAAAAACGGTAGTTGTTATCCCCATATGTAGCTGGCAAACGGTCCCACCTACCTCCTAGTAGGTTTAAAGGTACGTTATTATCGCTGATAATAGGCAGTGTCTCGCCGGGGTAAACCAGAAAGTGTCTTTTTTTGTGTGTTTTTCAGCTTATATAACCCTTTTCCTAAACATAACCTTACACCTGACCCAGAGGACTAACCCTAAACTTAACCCCCTTACCCTTGTGCCTAAACGTAACCAAGACCCTCAACCTAACGCCAGACCCTTTACTGTAAACCTAACCACGTGAAGCTATTATGAGCGCTAACAAAGCTAAAAGCGTACCTTTAAACCTAATAGGAGGCACAGGAGGGGCAGTCTGACCGCTACATATGGGGATGATAATAACTAATAACGGCCATTTAATGCTTGATAACATTCGAAGCGGGTGATGTGGAAAAGTTATGAACGCTTAATATAAATAAATAAATGTCACATTTCTGTCATCTGTGTATGTTTCCCATCCAAGACGAAATTCGTCTCTGCATTTAACCCAACCACCACCAGGTGGTGCAGTGGGCAGCCATAGAAAGCACCCGGGGAGCTGGGGAAATAGGTGTGCACTCATGGACACCCCAAGGTGTGCAGTGGCTGGGGTTCGAACTTGGGTCTTTCGGGTCCCAAGTCGGCTGTCCTGCCTCTACACCATCTTGGCCCCATCTTACATGTTGTAGATTGCTCCTTGAATGACCTCAGTTTGGTGACGTAGTTTAATTCTGACCCTGTTGATGAGCCAACAGCTAGTTTGGGTGAGACGGAGAGCAAAGTAGAACGCTGTGTTCTTTGACGGCACCAAGATTTCATGTATGCATCTCATGTGGTACATGTGGTGGAACGAAAGTGTGTACACAGGGTCCCAGTTACATCCAACAAAAGTATAATCTGTAAAGAAAAACAGTAATAAGATCTAAAATATGAACTGAGAAATATGCTAAACTAAGAATAGGCTAAGCACTAGTAGNCTGGAAAGCCGAGGTCGTCTTGACCTCGCCTCTGTCTGATAAGCATGTATTACAAAACACTTCCTGTCTATAAGCGTGTGTTTTAAAACACTTCCTGCCTCTCTGTCTGGGGCCCGCAGAGTGGATCCGGCCCGCCAGGGGTTTTAGTCGGCCCGAGGATAAATCTTAATTATTAAAAAAAAGAATAAACGTCATTTTCTTAAAAATCTGCAGTTCCTATGTTGTCCTACTCAAACATAGTTCCTCTAGGACCCAGAGGCGCTGTGTTTTAGTCAGTTCAATCTGGTTCAATCGCTTTACCCGTGTTTATATATAATATCTATGGCTTTACCCGTGTTTATATATAGTATCTATGGTTTTACCCGTGTTTATATATGATATCTATGGCTTTACCCGTGTTTATATATAATATCTATGGCTTTACCCGTGTTTATATATAATATCTATGGCTTTACCCGTGTTTATATATAATATCTATGGTTTTACCCGTGTTTATATATGATATCTATGGCTTTACCCGTGTTTATATATAATATCTATGGCTTTACCCGTGTTTATATATGATATCTATGGCTTTACCCGTGTTTATATATGATATCTATGGCTTTACCCGCTTTTTCTGTTGGAACGGACAGTCGGGCACCCTCATCAGCAGAATGTTCTTGTCAAAAAAGACAAAAGTGGACACAGAGTGTTGGATTTTTCAAGAAAAATGGACTTCTTCCTATAAAACTGTTTGTTGACTAAATGTTTTAAAACGTTGTTCAATCACTGTGATCAGTTTTTTAATGTGTTTTAAGTCTTAAATAAATGTTAAACTGAGTAAAAGTATAAAAGGACAATTAATTTAATGTAAATATTTTTATAATTTATTTCTTCTTTGCACTAATACAATGAAAAAAGTGGACTTACTGTTCGTTCTATGTAATTTTGGAATGAGTTTACTGGTCTGGCCCCCTTGAGATCAGATTAAGCTGAATGTGGCCCCCAGATCAAAATGAGTTAGACACCCCTGCTGTAGAGCCTCATGGTGACTGTCTGCCCTTACAGGTAAAAACTGGTTAAAAGTCTTCTTGTCTCCTCAGCGTGGCCAATGTGAGTAAGTAGATGATGAAAGGATATTTATTCATCCAACAGACAGGCTAAAAGTACCTGCACCCTCTTTCTGAGTCCAGGCGTTGAAAATAATAATAATAATAATAATGAATTCAATTTATAACGCACTTTTCATTAATGAAAATCTCAAAGTGCTAAAGCTGAAAAGTGAAAAGCTCCTGGTTGGACATGAAGTCCGTCCGACATCAGACAAACAACACGTGACATCACGTCAACACTTATTAGATGAAAACGACCAGAACCACCCCCCAGCGGTGGTTTTCTGGAGGACTTTTGGTCTTGCACGTGGTTGTGGAGGAGTTTGAGCCCACTCTTGTTTATTGTAGATCACCTGCTGAGTGTGGGATCCTGGTTCTGTTGGACCCAGTCTGGTCCAAGCTTCAGCTGTTGTTGGACAGACGGACCCATCTGACTCAAGAACCCTTTGGTCTCCAGAGGAGTTCCTGGTCCACTCAGTGACTGCAAAGGGCCCAAAACCAGCCCGTCTGCATGGTCTGACCTTCAGGGTGAGTTTGCTGGGACATCCATAGCTTCTGATTCCCACGTGTGGAGCTGTTCTCTCTGCAGAACGATGAAAAGATCTTTACAGTGTGGGTGACATCATCTTTTAACTTTGCATATAGTGACACAACATAAATATCTTGTATCATTCAACTATGTTCGTTTTAACAAACAAAATGATAAATTAATGAAAATTACTTTCAAAGTGAGTTTAAAATTAAAAACCGTGTTTCTTCACGGGACGTCCGACTACACGCGAATGCAACATCTGTGACGTAAGATGAAGAAGCTCAGTTTGCGTCTGCCATGATAAAACATATTCATTCTCTGCCAGATCACCTATTGTTTTTTGTATAACTTGAAAAATGCCGTTACGTTGTGTCACATTTGGGTGTTCTAATATCATCAGTGAACAAGTGAGCCTTTTCACTTTCACAAAAGATGAAATACTTCTTCAAGTATGGAATAAATAAAGCTGCCCCCCCTCGGAGCTCCCTCACTTCCTGAAAAGGTAAGACTCAAATAAATACGGTGCAGACCTAAATTAGAACCTGCTGTTTCTTGTTCATCTAACTTCCTGCTTCCCAAACCTCAAATCTTCACTTAGATTGATAAATTAGTCGGTTTATTTATTGTCTGCCATGAATATGTAAAAAGGGGCGTTCTAAAGACGTTCTCCCTCCTACGTCACAGATGTTGCATTCGCGTGTAGTCGGATGTCCCGTGAAAAAACACGGTTTTTAATTTTAAACTCATTTTGAAAATAATTTTCATTAATTTATCATTTTGTTTGCTAAAACGAACATAGTTGAATGATACAAGATATTTATGTTGTGTCACTATATGCAAAGTATAAAGATGATGTCACACACACTTTAACTCTTCCAGACAGAAGGGCAGCATCAGGTGCTTCTCTGAGGTCATTGCTGATGACTTCCCATCTTGACATTGTGTCAGAAGCAGTGAACTGAGTTTTTCTAGAGGTGGTCACGCTGAACATCAGTCTTTGGATCAGGAGCTCCTGACTGGTCCAGCGGAGGCAGCGAGCCTGGATCAGTCAGGAGCTCCTGTCCTGAGGAGGAGCAGGCGAGTCTTCAGGGCTCCTGGTGGTTCTGGTGGAACTGAAGGCCCGTGGATCAGAACCTGTTTGTGCTGATGACATCATGTTTTACCTCCTCACCACCATCGCTGCTCCACAGACGAACTCTGCGGACGAGCTGGGGGGGTTCGACGCCTCCATGGCCCGGCTCCAGCAGCAGAACGGCGCCCCCCAGCTGCAGGGAGTCAGTCCGGAGCGGCCGCCCCTGAGCCCGGAGGAGCTGCTGCTGGCCGTCAGCAGGATCAAGAAGGAGAGAGCCGACACTCCTCCAGCTGAGGAGAGTGGAGGAGGAGGTGGGGGAGAGGAGGCCAGGTGAGCCCGACATGGAGCAGAAGTCAAAGTCAAAAAAGTCAAAGTCAACTTTATTGTCAGAACTGCAATATGTACAGGACATACACAGGATTGAAATTGCGTTTCTCTCAGTCCCTCTGTGCAACAGTAACCATTTAAACACTAAACACTAAAACATTTAATAAACATAAACATAAAATAGTAAAAGTGTAATACTGTCCTGAGTTTTTGCATAGTAGTATAAAAAGTATAAAAAGTATATCTATAAAATAAACTGAAGGTTCTAGCATTGACATTTGCAAAGAGTGGCAAAGCAGCATATAATAATAATGAATTCAATTTATAATGCACTTTTCATTAATAAAAATCTCAGCTACAATGTTTAACAAGGTAAAGGTAAAAAATAAAACAAGTGATAAAATCAATGAGTTAATGTACACAGTAAATGTATGAGGTAGTAGAAGAGACTTGCGTGGTGTTTGTCTCTGTTTAAATAAAGGTGATTGATTGATTGATTGATTGATTGATTGATTTTAAGGGTTTAATGTTTGTGTGTGTGTCCTCAGGGTGGACACGCTCAGGGAGCTGCAGTCCTCCAGGAGCAGCACCCTGTGTTACCTGACCGCAGGAGGAGGTTTGGTTCATGGGCTGCAGTCCTACCTGCTGGCAGGAGGGGGGCGCTCCAGTCCAGGAGGGTCCAGCCTCCCCACAGACTCTCCTCTGTCTCACCCCCCCACTGAGGAGGAGCTGGAGGAGGACTACTACAGTAACGGTGTCCACCCGGGACTCCTCCAGCAGATCTACTGTCACCCTGCAAACCCCTACCGTCAGTCTGAACGACTCTCCTTCACGTTGTGCTTCATGCAGGGCCCAACATTAAAAAGCTGTGAACTCTGAGGGTCTTTGATTCAGGAAGCTCCCCAACCTGCAGGCTTTTCATTTGGAGCCCCAAACTTTTAATTTAGTAAACCTCTAAGTCTTTTGAATTAGGGGCCAGAAACCTTAAGTACAGGTAGTCCTCGACTTACGACGTATATCCGTTCCTACGCGGCGGCGTAACCCGAATTTCAACATAAGTTGAAATATACGTACATACTGCACCATATACATGTACAGTACTGTACTGTATTACCAAGCACTTAGCCTATCCTAACACAGTACCCTACATAATTATGAAAAACACAAACGTTTGGAGCCATAAAGAAGGGAAAAAAGAGTTAATGGCCTGCTGGGATGCTGGTGACGTTGTATTCCTCCGTCCATCCTCCGTATTCTGTTCCGTTTACGACGTAAATCCGCCGTCCAGCTCGGTCCATCCTCCATATTCTCTTTTCGTTTACGACGTAAAACAGGGTTCACAGTACAGTTTTTTTTTTTTATGTCCAGAGGACCACTTAGATTTTTTTAGAGAGAAAGTGTAGCATTCTTCCACCGCTACGTTTACTACGTAAAACCGGAAACTACGTAACTCGGCTTTTCAAAATACATTTTCAAAATATTTATTTTATTTTATTTTATGGGAGATGCGCCATAACCACGAAACATTGTAACTTGAGACCGTCGTAACTCGAGGACTACCTGTATTCAGAGACCTCAGAGCTTTAGGACTCCAGAGTCCAAGCCCTCAGCCTTTAAGCGTTTTGTTTCAGAGGCCTCCCCAACTTGTTAGCCCCCCGTCTTTCATGGCTCTTGACTCTGAGGCCTCAGAACTTTAAAGTTGTTGTTTCAAGGGCCCAGACCTTCAGAGGTTTAGATTCAGGAGCCCCCAAAGTATTTGGTCATGATGTGATTTCATTGTGGTGACTATCTTCAGAAACGTGTTTGTTTGTTTGTTTGTTTGTTTGTTTGTTGTTCTGACCCCTCCTCCCGGCTCTTCATTGGTTCAGTTCAAGAGAAGCTGGAGCTGCTGCCCCTCCCACTGGCTAACGAGCGGCGTCCCTGCGTGCTGGTTGGTCGAGACAACATGGCCCTGCCCGCCAGTCTGATCAGTCAGATCGGGTACCGCTGCCACCCGTCGCTCTACACGGAGGGGGACCCCGGAGAGAAAGTGGAGCTGGTGGCAGGTAGGACGGCAGAACACCTGTTGGGATGTTGCCATGGTAACAGACCTGTTGCACAATGACCCTGATGTTGGCTTGTGTTCAGGTTCAGGTGTGTTCATGACCAGAGGTCAGCTGATGAACTGTCACCTGTGTGCCGGAGTCAAACACAAGGTGCTGCTCAGAAGGCTTCTGGCCACGTTCTTCGACAGGTGAGCTCTTACCTGAGGGTTGACACGCCCAGCGGAGCTGTCAGGAAACCTCTGGAACAGCTGTTCCCAGTCTGCTTCCTGTTCAGATGAATGCAATGATCAAAATGTGCAAACCTTAAAACACTGAGCGACCTTCCACGACCTTCACGTTTGAGTCGGTCCATGGTCCGGACCTCGGCGATGCTTTGTTCCAGATGTTCCCGTAGATTCTTTACATGCTTTGTTCCAGATGTTCCTGCAGATTCTTTACATGCTTTGTTCCAGATGTTCCTGCAGATCCTTTACATGCTTTGTTCCAGATGTTCCTGCAGATTCTTTACATGCTTTGTTCCAGATGTTCCTGCAGATTCTTTATATGCTTTGTTCCAGATGTTCCTGCAGATTCTTTACATGCTTTGTTCCAGATGTTCCCGTAGATTCTTTACATGCTTTGTTCCAGATGTTCCTGCAGATTCTTTACATGCTTTGTTCCAGATGTTCCTGCAGATTCTTTACATGCTTTGTTCCAGATGTTCCTGCAGATTCTTTACATGCTTTGTTCCAGATGTTCCTGCAGATTCTTTATATGCTTTGTTCCAGATGTTCCTGCAGATTCTTTACATGCTTTGTTCCAGATGTTCCCGTAGATTCTTTACATGCTTTGTTCCAGATGTTCCTGCAGATTCTTTATATGCTTTGTTCCAGATGTTCCTGCAGATTCTTTACATGCTTTGTTCCAGATGTTCCCGTAGATTCTTTACATGCTTTGTTCCAGATGTTCCTGCAGATTCTTTATATGCTTTGTTCCAGATGTTCCTGCAGATTCTTTACATGCTTTGTTCCAGATGTTCCCGTAGATTCTTTACATGCTTTGTTCCAGATGTTCCTGCAGATTCTTTACATGCTTTGTTCCAGATGTTCCCGTAGATTCTTTACATGCTTTGTTCCAGATGTTCCTGCAGATTCTTTATATGCTTTGTTCCAGATGTTCCTGCAGATTCTTTACATGCTTTGTTCCAGATGTTCCCGTAGATTCTTTACATGCTTTGTTCCAGATGTTCCTGCAGATTCTTTACATGCTTTGTTCCAGATGTTCCTGCAGATTCTTTACATGCTTTGTTCCAGATGTTCCTGCAGATTCTTTATATGCTTTGTTCCAGATGTTCCTGCAGATTCTTTACATGCTTTGTTCCAGATGTTCCCGTAGATTCTTTACATGCTTTGTTCCAGATGTTCCTGCAGATTCTTTATATGCTTTGTTCCAGATGTTCCTGCAGATTCTTTACATGCTTTGTTCCAGATGTTCCCGTAGATTCTTTACATGCTTTGTTCCAGATGTTCCCGCAGATTCTTTACATGCTTTGTTCCAGATGTTCCCGTAGATTCTTTACATGCTTTGTTCCAGATGTTCCCGTAGATTCTTTACATGCTTTGTTCCAGATGTTCCCGTAGATTCTTTACATGCTTTGTTCCAGATGTTCCCGCAGATTCTTTACATGCTTTGTTCCAGATGTTCCCGTAGATTCTTTACATGCTTTGTTCCAGATGTTCCCGTAGATTCTTTACATGCTTTGTTCCAGATGTTCCCGTAGATTCTTTACATGCTTTGTTCCAGATGTTCCCGCAGATTCTTTACATGCTTTGTTCCAGATGTTCCCGTAGATTCTTTACATGCTTTGTTCCAGATGTTCCCGCAGATTCTTTACATGCTTTGTTCCAGATGTTCCCGTAGATTCTTTACATGCTTTGTTCCAGATGTTCCCGTAGATTCTTTACATGCTTTGTTCCAGATGTTCCCGTAGATTCTTTACATGCTTTGTTCCAGATGTTCCCGTAGATTCTTTACATGCTTTGTTCCAGATGTTCCCGCAGATTCTTTACATGCTTTGTTCCAGATGTTCCCGTAGATTCTTTACATGCTTTGTTCCAGATGTTCCCGTAGATTCTTTACATGCTTTGTTCCAGATGTTCCCGCAGATTCTTTACATGCTTTGTTCCAGATGTTCCCGTAGATTCTTTACATGCTTTGTTCCAGATGTTCCCGTAGATTCTTTACATGCTTTGTTCCAGATGTTCCCGTAGATTCTTTACATGCTTTGTTCCAGATGTTCCCGTAGATTCTTTACATGCTTTGTTCCAGATGTTCCCGTAGATTCTTTACATGCTTTGTTCCAGATGTTCCCGTAGATTCTTTACATGCTTTGTTCCAGATGTTCCTGCAGATTCTTTACATGCTTTGTTCCAGATGTTCCCGTAGATTCTTTACATGCTTTGTTCCAGATGTTCCCGTAGATTCTTTACATGCTTTGTTCCAGATGTTCCCGTAGATTCTTTACATGCTTTGTTCCAGATGTTCCCGTAGATTATTTACACAACAGCCCACAGACCTGCATGCTGATTGGTTGTTTTGGTTTCCATAGAAACACTCTGGCCAACAGCTGCGGGACGGGAATCCGCTCTTCCACCAACGATCCGAGTCGAAAACCTCTGGACAACCGAGTGTTGAACACCGTCAAACGTAAGATTCACTCCAGTTCTGTTTTCAGTGCACGCTTCACACGTTCAGAGGTGTTTGATTCTCCTCCTCCTCCTCCTCCTCCTCCTCCTCCTCCTCCTCCTCAGTGTACTGTCAGAACTTCGCTCCCAACTTTAAGGAGAGTGAGATGAACGTGATTGCGGCCGACATGTGCACCAACGCCCGCAGAGTTCGTAAACGTTGGCTCCCAAAGATTCAGTCGCTCCTCCCCGACGGCCTTCCCTCCTCACCGTCTTCCCACCCACGCAAAGGTAAACGGGGGTTTGGAGGAGCAGGAGGCGCTGCCGGCGAGCGACCCAGCGGCGGCAGCCCCTTCGAGTTGGACCTGCGGCAGCTCAGCGCCTCCTACCTCGGCCTGGAGGCCCAGTTGTACGCCGAGCGCCGTGACAGGGAGGCGACGGGGGGACGGGAGCAGGAAAAGGAGGCTCCTGCCACCATCCTGCCTCACTTGCAGTTTGCTGGGTCTGGTGGAGGAGGAGGAGGTGGAGGTGGAGGTGGAGGTGGAGGGCAGGCAGGGGAGGCACTGTTAGGAGATGAGGCAGATGGGGAGGCGAGACTACAGACTGATCAACCCCCAGACATCCCCCTCTCCCTGTCCTCCTCCTCATCCTCCTCTGCCTTCTCCTCACACCCCTCCCCTCAGCCTGCAGAGACCGCCCCCACTCACAGGGGATTGGCTGAAACAGACTTGAGGGGGGAGGAGCCTCTGGAAGACAGCCAATGAGCTTACAAATGCAATTGTCTACCTGTATGTAAATAACACTAAAGCTACCTGTCCCCGACTGTCTGTCCACCTGTCCGCCTTCCTGCTTCACTTCCTGTTGACCGTCCTACCTCACTTCCTGTCCATCAGTCTGTCCTGCACACTTCCTATATTGCCGACACCCTCCTACCTCAATCTTTGTCCCTCTGTCTGCCTTCTTACCTCACTTCCTGTTTACCTGATCACC
>JBBPBX010000460.1:34009-61618 GCA_038048925.1 Garcialebias charrua | reverse complement strand
CATACAGAACACCTTTGCTTTATAACTTGAATCCCACACTCCTTGTTTCTTTGAATTGAGAAAGCTCCTCGGATGAGAAGCGAAACGTCTTCAGTTACAAATAAAGTCCGGTTTTGTTTTTAAACTTTTTTCTTTGGATTTACCATGTCCTGGATGACTGAGATTCTTCATCAGCGACTTGCAAAGATATAAATGTCATAAAAATGAGTGGCGCTTTCGAAAAACTCGAGTAGAACAAAAAAATAAAGGTTTTGTTGTTACTGTACTTTGAAAATGCTCCTAAATTAATAGGACTTAATAACGAGGTTTAAAGCTTATAAAGTAGCAAAACTAGTAAAAGATTAAAGAAAATTTACATTTGAAAACCAACAATAAAGACTGCGTTAGCATTTGCGAGTATCCAGGGCACATAATTCTGTAGTTAATATCGTATAAAGTGAAAACAACAAACAAGTGTTTTAAGAACGATTCACTGGTTTGCTGCAGTAACAAATGTTTTAATATCAGTGGATTGCGAAGACGCTTAAGGATGGAGAAAAAGAAAAAGACAGGTCCATGAACGTGTAACCCGAACAGCTAAACTACACGTCCCGTTACTTTCATCTCCAATGATGATCAAACTCGGAACCATCAGAGCTTTTATCTTTGGAGTGTTTACATCCTGAACATAATAAAGTAGTTTATTTTTCTCGTGGTTTTGAATTGAAGGCATAAAAAAATTCTAACCAGAACAAGAGTATGGCATACGGCATATTATACGCCCGTCGGCAAACTATTATACAGCAATCTATAGCAATGGACTAGACAAGCCAAGACCTTGTTTAACATTTGACCTTGACTTTGAAGCTTGGGCGATGCATATGCAACAAGCTGTCTAGTGGTGGTACAAATGTGTGTGAAGTTTCATTAAATTATACTGATCAGATCAGAAGTTATGGACAGGACAAGCAATAACCTTGTTTTAACTTTTACCTCGATTTGCGACCCTGCCCTTGGGAGTGCTGGCAATGAAAAACAAAGTGACACCATCTTGTAATAATACACAAGTGTACAAAGTTTTGGTAAATTATCTTGAGTGGATCAGAAGCTATGGGCGGGAGCGAAAGCTTACGGACATAGATGGGACTATACTAGAATACGTTCGCCTTGGACGGACGTATTAAAAAAACCAAACGACCCTATTCTAGAAACGTCACCTGTCCTGTTTCGGCCACACAACTTGACGGGGGGTAGAATTTTAATCGCAAATCAGAGGGTGGGAAATTACCATTCATTGGAATGTTTTTTTTTTTAACCATTAAAAGGCCTCACTTCGGTATAGCTTATAAGATTTTTATAAAATCAGACGTTGATCCAGTGAGTTCATGTCTTCCAACATTCTTCCAGCATTTTTTATGATTAAAGCGTACAGCACTTTGACGTTTCTTATGGAAGACTCTTGAGCAGAGCTACCACGTAGTCAGACGTAAAGAATATCGAGCGCCTCCCATCGTCGGGGCTCTCGTCTCGACACAAAGATGTGTGAACCGAGTGACAACAACACATGGAAGCATAATAGGACAAGCATGCCATCACAAGGGCAGGACTTACAAAGCCTCCAGGTTTCGAAGGCTAGAGTAAAGACAATCAGTTAGTGACCATGTGGAAAATACATGCATCTTCAGTCAGCTGCGTCCTTTGTTCTGCTTGGGTTCTGCATAGCTAGAAGGATTCCAGGTCATTCTTCCGGCACATTATGCCAGTCCATCTCCGAGTCTCCTTGTGTCCGGTTCTGGCGTATTTTACGCCAACATTCACAATTCCATTTAAGACTTTATGTCTTAAAGTCATTGGTTTGTAGTTCTACATCCAACGTTTTAGATCATATCAGATCTGCAGATTAAAACATCTCGTCCTTGCCAGCTGCTTCAGCATTTCTTGACCAGACAGTGTTTGAAGGCAGAGGGACGGACGTCCAGAGCACAACCCTTAGACAGTTTGCCATCCCGGTCCTTACACTGCACTGTCCGGCTCTGCCAGCCCGTATCACAAGTTCTGGAGCATGTCATCCAAGTGCCTGTTACCCACTTGGGCCCTGGGGTTGGAGTTGAGAGACTAGGAGGTGTAGTTGTTCCTGGGACCAGAGCAGGGGTAATAGAGGAAGACATAGTGATGCTAATTGTGGAGGACCTTGTTGTGGTAGACGTCGTAGCAGTGCTCTGTGAAGGGATCAACTTTGAAATTAATGTCTGCCGTTGAACCGTCCACCGCGGCATAAAGAAGCTATAACGGACATCGAGGGACTTTTTGGCATCTGTTGCTAGGATCTGGACTATTAAAGGTTCTTTCAGAGCCCCGGGGCCCATGCTGTGGAGCCATTCATCGTGCTGGCTCCAGCCGCTGTAGTTGAGCAAAGAACCATTGAGCGGGATGATCGTCTCCGAGGTGGAGATCATGAACTTGCCATTCAGGAGGTAGTCACCATTGATTCGTCGAAGAGCCAGGTAGGCCGTGAAGCGGGTCTGGTCCTTGGCTTTGTGCTGACGGACCTTGACGTGAGTGGAGCCTGCGGGAATCTTCACTACGTCGGTGTAGCCCTTGCTGTTTGTTGAGACAGAGCAGAGAAAGGGTCAGATTTATGATGCCAAATGAGATCACAGAGAAATGTGGAAACACTTAGAGCCAACATCATACAGCCAAGGCTGTTTGGAGAACCTATACATCTATCCCACTGGACTGCAGCTATTGGGAACAAGTCGGAGACACAAAGTTGAGAAAAAACTATGCACATTTTCCCATGGAATTCCACTGAATTGGTTCTTAGGACACATTTGCATCTACAGGTATACGTGTAGTATACCGTATTTGCCGGTGTATAGGTCGCACCTTGTTATGGTTTTTTCAAGGCCTGCGACCTATACACAGGTGCGACCTATATATGGCTTGTTATCACTTTCGGCAAAACAAATTTTTAAATCCAGCTCATTTCACAATTACGTTCATTTATTAAGGAAAAGTTCAGCTCAGACATATATTTGCTATAATTTTTATCAAACAAATAATTGTTTTTAAGTGTTAATCTTCTTAAAAGCCTTGCTGTGCGCTCCTGTGGCAGACATTTGCAGCAGAGCTAAACGTAGGTGCGACCTATACACCAGTGCGACCTATCTAGGGATTTTTCCAATCTATTGGTGATAATTGGACAATGCGACCTATACACAGGTGCGACCTATACACCAGAAAATACTGTACCTATATTTGTTATACAATACAATTATACTCCCGCTCTTAATTTACTGTATAGATGTTTGGGGTACAGCATGCAAAACTGTAACCAAACCTATTTTTATTTTACAGAAGAGAGCCATAAGAATTATAGCAAGAAAACATTACTGTCATCCATCAAATGTTTTGTTTTACGAATTGAAGTTGTTGAAGTTTTATGATTTGGTTGACTATAATATTCTTTTAGTATTATACAAAGCTCAGAATTTCAATTTACCCTCAAATATCCAAATGCTTTTTGTAAAAAGGACTAGTACTTATAATCTCAAGGGAACAGATCTTTTTGTTATGCCACAACACAGAACCAGTTTAAAGAGTAGGTCTACTTTAGTACAAGGAATAAGACTGTGGAATGGTTTGGAACCTGATATTAAAATTGCAAAATCAATACCTATATTTAAGAAAATGATTAAAATAAAAATTTTGAACAAATATTCATAAATTAGATCTTATACAAACTACTATATATGGTATTATGTGAGAAATCATTTATAATCTTATTTTTTTGTGATTGCTGTTTGAATTGATTGTATGAATTAATTTCGTTGAAGAAGGGGCAGATATGACAAGATTTTTTTCTTCTTCTGCCTCCTTTCATTTCATGTATTTTTGATTTTATATTGTGTTTTTTTGTAAACAGTATTCTTGTGTTTTTTAAATTTTGAAATGAATAAATTGCTTGATTGATTGATTGGATTGATTGATTGATACGTAACAGCAACATTCCTGCAACTGATGGTAAATTTATTTGTTGCAACTGTGTCTCAAAGTGTCCTGATCACAACTCAGTTCCATGACTTCTCAGGTTGCCAAACCCGTCCCAAAATCGTCTAGCATTTCTCACTATTTCTGACTCAAGAAAACTAAACTGACCGGTTTGAGATGGACTAGACACCTACACAAACAACTTTTTAAAACTATGTATTTTCTGAACTTCTTGACCATGCTAAAAATTCCAGCCAAATGAGAGCTCGTCTAAACAGCTGAACCACAGAAATTGAGAACACCTCGCAAACATTTTGAGACATTCTGGTAACTCCCTCATGAAGGGCATTCACGATTTGTCCAGCCCAGTCGGACATAGAACAGACTTTATGGTTGCCATTCTTGACCATTTCTACTGGCATTTGTAAAATGGAACAAAACTTGAGGTACAATGTTCTATAAACTTCAACAAATGTACCGCATACGCCACATTATACGCCCATTGACAAACTATTTTACAGCAATCTATTGAAATGGCCTGGATAAGAAAATACATTGTATTAAGTTTGACCTTGATTTGTGACCTTGACCTTTAAGCCAGCGTACCGAAAATTGTCAGACGTTATGCACGGGACAAGAGAAAAGAAAGATTTTGGACGTATGAACAAGTGTAAGGCGAATATACCATAATTCAGGGGTGTTCAGACTTTTTCAGCATGCAAGCTATATTTTTTTAAATGATCAAGTCAAAGTGATCTAACTACTATAAGGCCCCGTTTACACATTCTGTGGAAACATGAGTGATTTTTCAATGTTTATTGGGGGTAATAAACAAAAAATAAGCTGGTTTACTTGAAAAATGCTGTAGTTTTCATGTCAGTCAGGTTGCCAGATAAGAAATTATGAACTATAGTACAGTACTGTGGCTTTAAAATTATAGTATTTTGACCTAAACTGTTGTGTTTGCTGAGTAAAGATGTTCTAAGATTCAATTCAATTCAGTTTATTTATATAGCGTCAATTCACCAAAGAAGTAATCCCAGGACACTGAACAGACAAATTTTTTTTTATGTCATGCTGCGATCTACCAGTACTACCTCGGAGATCTACCAGTAGATCGCGATCTACGTAATGAGCACCCCTGCCATAATTGGTCCTTTCAATGGGTGTATAAAAATTATGTCAAATAAAACTGATAAGTTGAAACCGTTTGCAGCGGTGGGCACCGGCCCGCTAAAGCGCGAATCCGCTAATTGCGGACCTAAACAATTAGTTTGCGCTTTAGCGGATTTACTAATTTTTATAATTCATAAGCGGATTTGCGCTTTTTCTATTTAAAATGCAGTGCCGCTAATAACTAATTATCTATCAGTATTCATTGTCTTGAACAGTGGAAAGTTTAACTGTTATGAATCACAATGCACGTGATCCATTCTACAGCTCTGCTCCAACTAACAGCAATCATTGAGAGAAGGTATATGTCCATTCTTCCTGTTGCTTTCAGTCATGGTTCTGATTTTACAGACATTTCCCACAATGCTGCTGTGTCTGCTTACGTAGCAGGAAGGCAATGGTTAATGTTTCCTGTACTCCGTGCTTTGCTTTCGTCATGTGCCCATAATGCATTGCAGCGCTTCAGTTTTCCAGTAAACAGTTTTAAAATTACTTTATCGATGCATTTTTAATGAAAAATCTACAATAAACAAAAGAAAAAGACAAAGAAGCAGCCGAAATAGCAATCCTCAACACATTCAACAACTTTTTAATTTTTAGACCATGAGCGAAAGGTCTATTTTAGGAAATGACATCCCCAGCGATTCGCAGTTATAGGTAGGATGAAGGTGTATAACAGTTCATGCACCGCTAGTTGGCAGTGTAGTGCAAATATTGCATAACTTATTGCTAGGGTTGGGCATCGAGAATCGAGAATCGTTCGGAACCGGGACTAACTGTCCGGTTTTCCCGGAATCGTTCAAAATATTAATTTGCGATTCCTATTTTCGATGCTAGTTAGCCGACCGGAAGTAGCGCCGCCGAAAACCAACGAAGAAGAATCCACCGGAAGTGTGCATCTGTTATCGAAAGCGTACTAATTAATAAAAAATGAGCAGTCAGGTCAGTGCAGCACTTGCAATAATTTTCTATCATGCAAAGGAGGGTGGAGAAGTAAAATAGTGTCCCGTCTTTGACGCGCTCCACCGGATTATTTTCGCTTCGTATCCGACCGGAAGTGCAGAGTGGTCCGTCTGCAAAACGCTCCGCCGGACTTTTCGCTAATCGCTACCTCTCGGCTCCATCAGGTAAATAAATAAACTACGTCTCATACCAACATTAAGGCAGCTAACAAGTTATACTCCGCTTAAAGCGGTAAGTCAGCTCAAATACAAACACGATGCTAACGTTAGCTCGTTTTTTTTTCTTAGACAAACGACCTGAAATGGCTTCAGTGTTCACCAGTGACTGTCCAAGGTAAAAACGTCAGTGTAACTGAATGAAGAATGCCACAAAACAGTTACAGAATATGTTGTGAAAAGCTTGCATCCCTTTTCAGATGTGGATTCAACTCCTGCCATGGATTGCACTTACATTGCACTCAAATCCAACACTTATTAACATTCTTAATCCATTTAAAGTTCTCTGTGTCTTTTAAAATGTCTTAATGTCTCTAGTTTTCAGTATTATAATTTCTGTTTATGTTCTCTTTCATTCCATTATGAGTGAATGTCACAGTTTGAAGAATTATTGAATAGGTTAGTTAGGCAATAACAACAGAGCTAATAATTGTATACATTCTCAGTCTTAAAAATGATTTAATAATCTCTTTTTACTGATAATACTGATAAACCTGTTGTTTGTTTAGGAACTTCCTGCAGTCTGTCCAGAAAGTCTCCACTGGAGGAGCTTTTTGCTGAGGAAGAGGCACAACATAATGTCACAGCTCCATGTCCATGAAGAAACAAATGAGAGGGCTGCGGATACCAGGACATCCCACCAGCTGTTCTGTCTGAGGATCCTGCTGCTGGTGGTGGAACCAGGTTAGCCCATCAGTGGGAGCTCAGTAACATGACTGCAGCATCAGACACTGGACAATATTATATGTATAATAATAATAATAATATATGTTGGTGAGTCCTCCATGTTGGCTCTAATCTGCCCTGTGAGAAATTCATAGTAAATGTAACAAAAAGAAAAAAGTTCATAGCATTAAATTCAAACAGAAGTTCAAATTATTTCATCCTGAAATAACTCTGGCTAACTACTGTAGCTTTTTTATAACATGGGAGTTAAACTCAAAGTAGTCTCCTCAGATAAATTGTGTTACCATTATTTTTATATTAAAGTTTCTGTTAACTTATTATTTTTATATTAAAGTTTCTGTTAACTTATTATTTTTATATTTGATTGTTTCTGTTCAGTGCCCTGAGACAACTTCTGTTGTGACTTGGAGCTATACATTATAAATAAACTGAACTGAATTGACATGTCTTTTTTTAACCCCGTCTTTTTTAACCCCGCCTACAAAAAGAATCGGAATCGAGAATCGAAAAGAATCGGAATCGAAACGAAGAATCGGAATCGGAACCGGAATCGCTCAAATTCAAACGATGCCCAACCCTACTTATTGCTGGCTACCAAGTGTTGAATTGAACTTGCGCTTTAAAATTAGCTTCCGCTAGTTTTCCTAAGAGATTAGCGCTTTTGAAATTGCGGACCTAAATAACTTAATAAGCGCTTTAGAAATTGCGGAACTAATTTTTGGACTAGCGCTGCCCACCACCGACTGTTTGTATAAAAACGGTTTTGTCCTTTAAAACTTCCTCTGGTGCCATTTCTGGGTGTACAGCAGAACTACTTCCTCAGTAGTGACACCTATTGTTCAGGATGAGAAGTGCAGTGAGCATGATGCTTTCAAATCTTTGATACGAGTGGCAACTCTACTATGCTGATGACACAACTTGCTCATGTCTGGATAACAGATTTGTGTCAGAAACATTGTAAACCCTGTAAAAGCGGTACTGTGACTTTTTTCCCCAGGATGTATAATTTACAGTTAAGTTGTTTTGAAATGTTACCTCCTCTTTGTGAAGTTCCCAGTCACTCGTATACACGCTGTGCTGTCCCCTCCACATATACCACACTTGTCAAACTGAAGCCTGGAGCCAATGATGCCATCGCAGCCCGTTCTTACACATTTCCCCTTTACACACACCGAGCTACTGTGAGGGCGACACTCCGTTCCATCGATCACCTGAACACAAAAATGTATACCGTCACCATTATCCGTTGTATTTTTCCATACACACACCACCGTCATGCAGCTAACTCACCCTTTGGGAGAACACCACATAGTATCCCGTTCCTTTTGCTCTGCAGGTTAACTTGCACACGTCTTTAGGGAGAACTCCTGCATATTTAGGCAACCACTCGACAAACGTCTTCACTCCTTTAGGGTCTGTTTGGGGACCATTGCGGACATCGCATTGCTCCTGACGGAAACTCTTACCTGCCGAAGAGTTGCATTGAAGGAGGTTAGTGCTAAAAGGTGAGGTTTTATTTTTACAGTCCGACAGTCACGACTGCGTCCTCTTACTTGATGCGGGGCATGGAATTACGTTGCAGGATCGATAGATGACTCTTTTCCCCGTGCAGTAGCGCCCGTTGTTCCGGGGTGGCGGGTTGTTGCACAGGCGCTGGGCGAACTGCACTCCGCCTCCACAAGTTCTTGTGCACGAACCCCAAGAACCCCAGGAACTCCAGCTACCATGGTTGGACACCTTGGAAAGGGAAAAGCCAAGCAATTACTAGTAGATAAATGTGAGGGTTGCATAGATATTAGACAGAAGAGTAAATACTGAAGGAAGAGGGTTGTAAAGAGAAGAGTACCACATATGGCAGGTTATACCCCCATTGACAAACTATTATACAGCAATCTATAGCAATGGCCCAAACGGCTGTGGTAGCTTGGTGGTCAGTGCCGTGGTCATGTAATCCTGAGGTTGCGGGTTCAAGTCCAGGATAGGCATCTGGCGAAAAACAAAATTGCCACTTACATGCAAGTTTGCTCGCTGTGGTGACCCCTGAAGAAGGGAGCGGCCAAAAGAAACGTACAGTAGCAATGGTCCAAACAAGCCAAGACCTTGTATAACATTTGACCTTTATTTATGACCTTGATCTTAGAGCTGAAGTGATGAAAATATTACGCAATACATTATAGGGGTGCAAATCTCTCAGTGTCTGGAGAATCGATTCGATTCCATTTTTTCGTGTCACGATTCGATTCAAAATCGATTTTTCGATTCAGAAACGATTTTTCGATTCAGAAACGATTTTTCGATTAAAATGGTCATAAATTTAGTCTCAGTTTTGTAACTGACAAGCTGAAAAGAATAAACAACAATGTAAACAAATGGAACATTTATTTAAAACAATAATTTTAGGTTCCTTATTGTATCAATTTTTTTGCATCGTTTGATAGTTATACCAAAAATAGGAACAAATAATACAGGAATGCATTAAATTCAGTAACTTAAATAACCAGTACAGGTGGTCCCCGACTTACGACGTCATCGACTTACGACGTTCCGGACTTACGAACGGACTAACGAACAGTAAAGTTGTACAGAAAATACAGCACTGGTATGTGTTTTTAGATGAAAGTGTGTTAGCTAACCGTTTGTAAACAAAGTTCTGTGCATGTTTATGAACCAGTATGTACGTTTGTGTTGAAAAACGGGTGTTCGGCGCAGCGCTAGCATACATTTTCCGACTTACGACCAAAAATCCGGACTTACGAACGACACGTGTTGTGCGTTCCTACTTACGAATTTTCGTCTTACGAGCGATTCGTAGGAACGGAACTCGCTCGTAAGTCGGGGACCACCTGTATTAGGTTAGCTTTTTGTTCTGTTACTTATAGAAGATTATTGTTTGAATTGATTGTTTGAACTTGTTTTTTTTTTTTTTTAAAAAGGGGCAGATAAAATAAGATTTCTTCTTCTTTCTGCCACCTTTGATTTTATGTATTCTTTCATATACTATGAGATATGGTTTCATTTTCTGTATCTTTTGGGTTTTAATGTTAAAATAAAATAATAAAAAAATCGATTATGGGGCTTTTAGAATCGATTCTGAATCACCAGGACTAAGAATCTAGATTCTTTAAAAAAAAATCGATTTTTTCCTGCACCCCTAATACATTATCTAGCGCTACAAATTCACATCAAATTTCATTATCGGTAAATTACCTTGAGTAGATCAAAAGTTATGGTCAAGATGAGCAAAGACCTTGTTTGAACTTTGACCTTGATTTGTGACCTTGAGCTTGGAGTTGAGGTGATGAAAAGCATATGCGATAGTAGGTCTAAAGTTCACTCCGAGGAGCAGCCAGAGTCAAATTCTTCAAACATTAATTTTTATTTCCAACCACTGATATGAGCCGTCAGAAATGAAAACGACTGAATAAGCAGAGCGTAGCATTTTATGAGGAAAAGGTTTGCGATCATAAACTTTGGAAACAAGTTTTCCATTTACTTCCAATGGAATCTTTAGAGCACTTCTTTTCATTATAACAGACTGAAGTCTACAATGGATGGGGGTATGTTATGAGCTGTAAACTGGGAGGCAGTGAAAAATGAAGCCACTTGGGCTGTATCCACTCGTGCAACAGTCTGCCAAACATCGACTTACACTCTCCAAACATCATTTGACAAATAAATATTTCCCCCCAGTGCTTTCTTTGCTGTTCGCGATTCAAACCCAATACTGTACTATGATCCTGCTAAGATGAGATCTGGTGTCTTCAGAGACAAATTGAATTTAAATGTGTACAGACTAGACCACACAATGTCGCTACACGGAGGAATCTAATCCCGGATTCCAACTTACGGAGTAATGCTTCTTTCGGGTCTTGTCCACACATTTTCCCTGCAGGCAGATTCGACCCTTCCCACAGGGCGTTCCTTCCACCGACGGCAGCTTCTTGGTCAGACACACCATCTGTCCCTGGCGGATCACGGCGCACCACAGCCGAGAGCATACGTCCATGCCGGGGCAGACGGTGTACTCGGGCCCGAAGGCCAGGCGGCACTGGCGGACGGCGTCGTAGCTCTGACCTGGGAGCTCCTCTGGGCCCAGGAGTGGCTGGTGGGGCGAGTCGAGGAGACATTCGGCTGGTGGGACATAAAAAAAACATATTTTAAACAGACCATGTCATCCACAATAACCTTAATATTTTCGTAAGAGAATCAGCACAACTTTGCTTAAAAATGTAAAGAAAACCAAATTATTCTAACTACCGTATTTTACGGACTATAAGTCACACCTTTTGCCTAATTTGCATGCCCTACGACTTTTAGAGAGGTGAGACTTGTTTATGGATTCCCCCCCCCATATTTTTAGACCAATTTTTGGTACAGATATGACCGTTTTTCATTTTTGGCAGAAAATGGTGCAGTACCACTTTCGGCCACTAGGGGTGCAATAACACCCAAACTTACAGAACGTAATCACTAGATGGATATTTACAACTGATTAGCTTTATGAGATGTTTGAGATAAAATTCGATGTTTTATAGACGTAAATGTGTTGCGGTTAGCGCAGTTGATTTTTCCTTGTACGTTTGAGCAAATAGCTCATAAACAACAAAGCAGATTTTTTTTTTTCAAACTTACAGCAAGTAATCACTAGATGTACATTTACAAACTGTTAGCTGTTCGAGTTATTTGAGATAAAATTCGATGTTTTATAGACGTAAATGTGTCGCGGTTAGCTTCGTTGTTTTTCTTTGTACTTTTTCAAAGCGAAAAAATTTAAATCCAGCAGATTTGACCATTACGTGAATTTATTAAGGAACGGTTAAGCTAAGACACATGTTTGCTATAATTTTCAGCAGACAAATAATTGTTTTTACCGTGTTAATCTTGTGAAAAGTCCTTCCGGGCATGCTACTGTGGTCGTCATTTTCAGCAGGGCAAATGACGCGCTGACGCGTCACGTAGCGGTGACGCATAATAAATGCGACTTATATAAAGGTGCAACCTGTTTATGGATTTTTCCAATTTATTGACAATAATTGGACAAAGCGACTTATTTAAAGGTGCGAACTATAGTCCAGAAAATACTGTACATCTAACTAATCTGACCAAATGGGACTTCTGCTGTCTTAAAGTCATTTCAATGTTCATTTAAACACTGTTTTATGACTCTTTCTTTGGTACCTCTATACCCTGTAGTAGGGGTGTCCAAGCTTGGCTCTCGAAGGCCACTACCCTGCGTGTTTTCAACGTTTTTCTGTCCTGACACAGCTGATGTGAATCAACGGGTGATAGACTTCTGCAGAAAATGAAAAGGTAATTTAACTACTGAATCAGGAGTGTTGGAGCAGGGAAGTAAGTAAAACATGCAGGATGGTGGTCCTCAAGGACCAGAATTGGGCACCCTTGCTTTATGGTCTGGGCCAGGTTGTCAATCTGGTCAACAATGAGTCTGATTCTCCAAACTATGGTCATTCAAAAAGCTATCTACAGCAAAGAAAGCCATGACACCTTGTGTTTTAGTCTCCACTACAACCGATGTACGTTATTGTCCCAGAATGCATCACGCCAGTAAAGTAACGGCAACGTCCTTAGGTGAAAAATGTAAAAAACGTATAGTTTTTAAGTACAGGTGGTCCCCGACTTACAAACGAGTTCCGTTCCTACGCAACGTTCGTAACCCGAAAATTCGTAAGTCGGAACGCATTACACGTGGCGTTGTACAACAGTTTTGTTGTACATTAATACAGCACTTGTATGTGTTTTTAGGTGTTTTTAGATGAAAGTGTGTTAGCTAACCGTTTGTAAACAAAGTTCTGTGCATGTTTATGAACCAGTATGTACGTTTGTGTTGAAAAACGGGTGTTTGGCGCAGCGCTAGCATAAATTTTCCGACTTACGAACGAAAATCCGGACTTACGAACGCACGTGCTATGGGCTCCGACTTACGTCATTTTCGACCTACGAACGGTCCTTAGGTCCGGAACTCGTTTGTAAGTCGGGGACTCCCTGTACAGGTGGTCCCCGACTTACGAACGAGTTCCGTTCCTACGCAATGTTCGTAACCCGAAAATTCGTAAGTCGGAACGCATTACACGTGGCGTTCGTAAGTCCGGATTTTTGGTCGTAAGTCGGAAAATGTATGCTAACGCTGCACACCCGTTTATCAACATGAGACTGAACAAGCGTACATACTGGTTCATAAACATGCACAGAACTTTATTTAAAAACGGTTAGCTAACACACTTTCATCTAAAAACACATACCAGTGCTGTATTTACTGTACAACAGTACTGTTCGTAAGCGCGTTCGTAAGTCCGGAACGTTGTAAGTCGAGGCCGTCGTAAGTCGAGGCCGTCGTAAGTCGGGGACCACATGTAATTAGGAGTTTTCACGTGTGACAAACAACGCTTAGTAGAACACAGAAGTAACCTGTTAAGTTTAGTGTATGCATGTAGTCGGAGATCCCCTTAATGATGCATCGAGTAAAGAAAGAAAAGCTACAAATGACACAGTTTAGGTCGTCCCGGATCAAAGCTACGTGCGAGATGTGGTGCTAAATTAGGTCTTTATAACCTTGCAGACCTTCAATTTGCACCAAACAGACATACCGCAATAAAGGAAAGGGGAAACCTCAATCATCCTAGACCTTTAAAACGTCTGCAACTTAGAACGCCATAAAAATCCTGGAGCAAGAGCGGGAGATACTGCCAAGCCTAAAATTATACTGTTGGAACATGAATTATGCCGAAAGCCTGGGAACTGCTGAGCAAAGCGTCAACAGCAGTGTTTTATGCCCGACATGAATGAGAAGGATTGATGAAGCTGGACAACGAAGTATGACTCATTTTGATTTCTCGCGGCGCTCTTTATGGAAGATAATACGGCTGTAAATAGCTGTCGATTAGAGGTTATGGCTTTTTTCTTGTGGTCTCCGGTCTCACCGTTGCCGTCATCGAAGAAGTCGGTGATGGTTGCCGAGGTGCAGCGGCTCCACGGTTTGGAGGCGTCGATGGAGGTGAGAATGGAAGACATGAGGCGCTTGTCGCTGTTCACACCGAAGCGCTCCTCGCAGAACTTTGAGTCATCGTGGGACAAGCCGAGGAGGTGACCTGATGATGCACAAAAAGGTTTACCGCTGGATATTTAGAGCCCAGAAACACAGCAGGCTACATTATTCTGAAACAAAAGGAGAATTATACACACAGCCAACAGGCCAGAGCTGCTCTGAATGAGGCCTTTATGATTCAGGGGACATACCGAACCCGGTCCTGACCCAGAGGCACATGGCGGGGTTCTGCGAACACGCGATAATCAGACTACGAGATGCAAACTTCTCTGGTCTGATCAAATTAAAATCAAACTTTTTGACTAGAATACCCAAAGGTTTAGAAAGCAGATTCTTTAAGCATCACATCCATACACTCAAACATGGCGGTGGCAGCATCATGATGTGGGGGTGTTTTCTACTACAAGGGCTAAGTATAGCCAATGGAATATGTAACTAATTTAAACTAAGTGAAGGATCTCAATAGAGTTTTTAATAGGGATGGGGCCAATCCGATCCAGTATCGGTATCCGATACCAGCATACTTTAAGTATCGGAGTATCGGATCCAACCTACCGATATTTCCAATCCAGCTTCAAAGTGCACTTGTGTTCCACCATATTCTGTGACTGCCATCCTAACATTGTGTGAGTTAAACCCAATGAAGACACTCTGGGCCTCACAACAGGGAACACACAACTTTACATAGCACACAAAAGGCAGGTCTATACCACACACAACCTTCTCACTCATGGTGCAGCTGAAAAACTAAAAAACCGCTAAGCATTATGGGAAAGACAACACAGTCCACTCCCCTTAACCACTATGGGAGTGGATTTTGTTGTCTTTCCCATAATGCTTTTTTTTTCCATTCATTCAACCTTTATTTAGTCAGGTAAATCTTTTGAACCTCATGGGCTCATTTACGAAAGCGACCTGCTAAAACTAAAGAACAATGAACAGCAATGGTAGAATTTCCTTAAACAATAAACAAACAAACAATAAACAATAGAAAACAAAAGAGAGAAAAAAAAATATATATATATTTTTTCTTTTTTTTTTTTTTAAACAAAGTATCAAAAAACTAGCAAAACATTATAAGGTATATGTATAAAATCAAAGACAGGAACAAATCTGCATTGGTTTTTGCCAGGATTCCAACAGAATCTTAGCAGTATGTTAGTTTTCCAGCTGCACCTAAAGCTGGAAAACTAAAAAAACGTTAAGCATTATGGGAAAGACAACACAGTCCACTCCCCTTAACCACTATGGGAGTAGATTTTGTTGTCTTTCCCATAATGCTTAGCAGTATTTTAGTTTTCCAGCTGCACCTAAAGCTGGAAAACAAAAAAAATCTGCTAAGCATTATGGGAAAGATAACACAGTCCATTCCCCTTAACCACTATGGGAGTGGATTTTGTTGTCTTTCCCATAATGCTTAGCGGTATTTTAGTTTTCCAGCTGCACCATGAGTGAGAAGGTTGTGTGTGGTATAGACCTGCCTCTTGTATGCTGTTAAAGTTTGTGAGTTTCCTGTTGTAAGGCCCAGAGTGTCTTTATTGGGTGTAACTCACACATTGTTAAAATGAATGATCTCAGTTCAAAAAAATTATTATACAGACTCATATACTTGAACAGTATCGGATCGGGAAAGTATCGGTCGATACCCAGATTTAAGTATCGGATCGGAAGTAAGAAATGTGGATCGGTGCATCCCTAGTTTTTAATGTCAGATCAGCTGGTCATCCGTCAACTAAGTGGTACATCCTCCATAAGTTTTCAACAAATTTCTGTTTTTAGTCAACTTTTCTTGAGAACTATGTAAAAAAAAAGAGCTGACACCGTTTCAGAACAGCTTCAGATCATAATAAATAGTTGAACACGTGAAAGCCTCTGCACCTCTGACAGGACTTGTCTTGAATAGGTTAGTGCCGAAGGAATGAGAAAAGAAAACATACAGAGCGCTCCGGTGGCTGACGTGATGCTAATCCACAAGAGAGATGTGCTGACAACGTGCATGCCCCGGCGTGATTGCGTTGTTTTATTCTGGCGAGCGTTGTCGATGCCTACCTATCTCGTGTGCGACTGTAAATGCGGCGTGAAGCCCGTCGTCCTCGATGACGGCGCAGCTCCTCTCCGGAGAGCAGATGGTGCCGACGTCCGCCATGCCCAGGGTGTCGCAGGAGTGGTGGCCACAGAGGTCCTGAACAAAGGAAACACAAAGACACAAATGTCAGATTTTTGTTATTGGGATGGATTTTAAAAGTTTACTTTATGTATTTGACTCAGTATTTCATCTCAACATCCATCCATCATCTTTACCCCCTTCTTCCTTTTCTGGTTTGCAATGCAAAATTATATTGGGTTTTCCAGACTCCGTCAAGGGGGATACTTTGCCTCAGGTACCTAGGTGTCTTGAATTTGGAAATCAAACTAAATGTGCAAATACTGCATGTCTTCCTCTGAATATGTAAAATATCCAAATGAAGCGCAATTTAGGTAAAAAGCTCAGACAGGCTTTGTAGGTCTAATTGACTACAAACCAAAAATATGCTAAAGCTAAATAAATATTTCAGCTAGTTGTGATAAATCATGTTAGGCTGGACTTTTTTTCTTATTCGCTTTAACTTCTAATTTTCATCATCTGTGGTAAGAGCAGGTTGAAGTGAAGAATAAACATTACACTAATGAGCACAGCTTCCAGGTACAGCTCATTGGGCATCATGTTTGACATGCTAATGTTTGATTCAGCTGATTAACATTTGTTCTTATTAATAATGGTATTTTGGAAATAGCATTATCAGGATTCTTCCTTTAGCTTGAGGGGCTGGAGCATAAATTAGTTACATATGAAAAATTATGTTTATTAAAAGGTTTATTTGTTCTCTCATCAGCCAATAACGCAGACAGTTCTCTTGTGAACCGCTCATTGAAAGTCAGGCTTGAGAGTGTGCAACACAGATTTGAGCTCTTCTTTGGTGATGCCAAGCTTTTACCACATTATTTATCCATGTTTAGATAAACACTTTGTTTATAACCTTTCTTTAGCTGTTTTCATGTCAAAAATGTCACAGAACTGCATTGCTTGTTTTGTATTGTATTGTATTGCTTGTATTGTATTGTAATGTACTGTATTCAAAGGTGGGCGCTAAACCGCTAGGGAGCGCTAATCCGCTTATAGCTTATAATGTTATATAATGCTATAATGTTATAGCTTATAACGCTTATAATGTTAGGAAACGCCTTGTATCTGTGACTTTCCTTCCCTCCATTGATTACGGTGACATTCTCTACATGAATGCTCCTACAAGCACCCTGCGGATGTTGGATGTGGTCTATCATGGTGCACTAAGATTCATAACTGGTTGTGATTATCGTACCCACCACTGCACCCTGTATTCACTGGTTAATTGGACATCATTAACCTCACGCAGACTCTTCCACTGGTACATTTTCATCTTTAAATCACTTCTTGGTCTGCTGCCCTCATACATCTCCTCCTACATGTCTTTGCGTGAGTGCAGCTACAGTGTGCGCTCTCAGGACATGATTACCTGCAGTGTTCCGTCAGTGAGGACTGAACTTGGAAAAAGGGCCTTCTCCTACTCTGCTCCTGCTTCATGGAATATCTTACAAAAAGATCTGAAGCTCTCGACCTTGACTTCTCTAAATGGTTTTCAGAATCTGTTGGAATCCTGGCAAAAACCAATGCAGATTTGTTCCTGTCTTTGATTTTATACGTCTACCTTATAATGTTTTGCTAGTTTTTTGATACTTTGTTAAAAAAAAGAAAAAAAAAAAATCTTTTGTTTTTTTCTCTCTTTTTGTTTTCTATTGTTTATTGTTTGTTTGTTTATTGTTTAATGAAATTCTATCACTGCTGTTCATTGTTCTTTAGTTTTAGCAGGTCGCTTTCGTAAATGAGCCCATGAGGTTCAAAAGATTTACCTGACTAAATAAAGGTTGAATGAATGAATGAATGAATAGCGTACCTAAACAATTTATCAGCGTTACAGCGGTTTGACTAACTTTTATAATTCATAAGCGGATTTGCGCTATTTTTATTTAAAATGCAGTACCGTTAATAACTAATTATCTATCAGTAAAAACTGAAAAAACTTATTTACGGGCCCGGACGACTGCTAACAGACCATATCCTGTCAGCGTCGGATGTGGTCCGTGACAAAAAAGCGTCCCCTCAGTCTCTTTGCTAGAGCGAGCGCTCTCAGTTAGCAGCCAGTGTGTTACTCTGCAGCCTTATTGCTTGTTTTCGAAGAGTCAGACGAAGAGTTTTTAACATGGAGGGTGAACTTATGGATGTTTCTCAGCGGCCTACGCGACGCGTCTGGATTTTAAAAAGTATTTCGCCATTTGCCCTCTTCAAAATGGCGGCCGCGACGGCCACAGAAGATAAGGACTTTCCATGAAAACACGGTAAAAACAATTATTTCTTTGCTGAGAAAAAATATATTTCTTAGCTGACTTTATAGCACAAGGTTTTTCTGAGCTTAACCGGTTCAAATGGTCAAATCTGCTGGATTAAAAAAAGTATTTCGCATTTGCCCTCTTCAAAATGGCGGTTAGCGTGTTAGCATTAGCGTCCGCTAGCATTGCTAATACATAAGTGCTTTTGAAATTGCGGACCTAAATAAATCAATAAGTGCTTTAGAAATAGCGGAACTAATTTTTGGATTAGCGTTGCCCAGCACTGACTGTATTATTTGTATTGTATTGTATTTCTTGTATTGTATTGTATTGCTTGTATTGTATTGTATTATATTGTATTGTATCATGTATATTGTACTGTATTGTATTGTTTGTATTGTATTGCATCAATTGTATTGTATTGCATTGTATTGTATTGTTTGTATTGTATTATAATGTATTGTATTGTTTGTATTGTATTGTATTGCTTGTTTTGTATTGTAGTGTATTGTATTGTTTGTATTGTATTGTATTTTTTGT
Source organism: Garcialebias charrua (assembly GCA_038048925.1). NCBI lineage: Eukaryota > Metazoa > Chordata > Actinopteri > Cyprinodontiformes > Rivulidae > Garcialebias > Garcialebias charrua. The sequence continues at coordinate 42,604 of JBBPBX010000460.1, read as the reverse complement.
ATTGTATTGTATTGCTTGTATTGTATTGTATTGTACTGAATTGAATTGTTTGTATTGTATGTATTGTATTTATTGTATTGTATTTATTTATTTGTATTGTATTGTATTGCTTGTTTGTATTGTATTGTTGTATTGTATTGTATTGCTTGTTTTGTATTGTAGCATATTGTGTTGCTTGTATTGTATTGTATTGTATTGTTTTGTATTGTAATGTTTGCATTGTATTGTATTGTATTGCTTGTATTGTATTGTTTGTATTGTATTTTTTGTATTGTAGTGTATTGTATTGCTTGTATTGTATTGTTTATATTGTATTGCTTGTTTTGTTTTGTATTGTATTGTATTGCTAGTATTGTATTGTATTTTATTGTATTGATTGTTTTGTATTGTAGTGATTGTATTGCTGGTATTGTATTGTATTTCTTGTTTTGTATTGTAGTGTATTGTCTTGCTCGTATTGTATTGTATTGTTTGTATTATGTTGTATTGCTTGTATCATATTGTATTGTTTGTATTGTATTGCTTGTATTGTATTGTATTGCTTGTATTGTATTGTATTGCTTGTATTGTGCTGTATTCCTTGTTTTGTATTGTGTTGTATTGTGTTGTATTCATTGTTTTGTAGTGTATTGTATTGTATTGTATTGCTCGCATCACTTTATTAAAGGTTTTCCCTGTCAAGTATGCAACAGCAGATTTAGACCAAAAGGATCAATAAAAATCGTCTAACACAAAAACTAGTTTAAGAATCGCTTTTCAGTCCGTGCTCTGGACTTGAACTTCTCTTTGGTACCGTAATCATGACGGCAACCAGAGAGAGGAATCTGTTAGATTAAATTGGGGTTACACATCTCCACCCTACAACACGTTAATTGGATATTTTTTGTCTATAGGTCAGTAACAGCCAGAGTCAAATATATCAGGAGTAACCAGCAGTCTTTTTTTAAACTCCTTGGAACTTCGATACCCTCATCACATTCCTTGCACTTCTCTGATACAGGAAAAACAAACAGGGATAAGAAGGGGAAAGAGTTTTTGTTTGTGCACCACATTTTTCACATTTCTTCTTCTGATTGTTTTGTTTCTCAGACTGGAGGAACAACAGAGTTATAATTTCCAAATTCAAGGTTTATTTTCATTTCCTAAGCAAGAGATAAATTAAACTCTCGGTGAGGATGTCGGCACTCTAAGAGTTGTTCATATGAGTTCATCTTTATTTATGGTGGAATAATCTACATTTGTAAATATGGAGGCTTAGCTTTGAATTTTTATTTGTGTCTGGTATTCAAGAGGATCTGCTGGTGTATTGATACTTCTGGGACATTAGCGAGAGCTGATTATTTGGTGGCACAGAAAAAGACAGCATGGTTTTATGGTGTTTCACACGAACACCTTTCATCAGAAATCTAAATTTCAGTCGGGGTCTTTTTGCATTTTAGTCTTAGCTCTGCGATGGATTGATCTGTCCAGGGAGGGGCTTCCATCTATTTCAATGACAGCTAGAATCAGCCTCATCCTCCCTGCAGTCATAAACAGAACAAGTAATAAATAAATAAAATATTGTGAAAAATTAATAAATTACTTTTGTTTTAACAATATGATGAAATACGAGACATAAAAGTATGGATGTTTAACGGTTAACTTTGGGAATTTCAATTCAACAAAAATATAAATTTGAAATGTGATTTGTTAGAAATATCGTAATTTAATTTATGTCCATCCATTGCCGTTTACCAGCTTCTTCCTTTTTGGGCAACAGGGGTGCCATATCCAGCCAGCAGTCACTGTGTGAGAGGCAGGGGACACTGTGGACATGTCTCCAGTTCATGCAGGGACACGCAGAGACAAATGAGTCAAACAACCATTCACTCTCTGTAATGATTGAGGGAACACAGCAAGGGACAATTTAGAGTTACCAATCAGCCTAACATGCGTGTTTTTGGTCTGTGGGAGGAAACTGGAGGACATGGAGAAAACCCACACATGCATGGAGAGAACATACAAACTCCACTACAGAATGACACCCCCGGCTGGGATTCGATCTGGCAACCTTCTTGCAGAGAGGCTGCAGCTCGACCAAGTCAGCCATGCTGCCTTAATTGATGTTTTGCTGCTTGTCCTATTGGACCTCTCATCCGCTTTCGACACCATCGACCATGAGATCCTCATTGCTAGGTTGGAACAGTGGGTGGGCATCAGGGTCAGGCCTAAACTGGTTCAGATCCTACCTCTCTGACAGGTCCTTTTGTGTTTCCATCAATGATTTTAGTTCTGCAGTGGCGGCTCTTAAATGGGGGGTTCCGCAGGGGTCCATCCTGGGTCCTCTCTTATTCTCCTTATACCTGCTGCCACTTGGTGCTATTTTCCGGAAACACAACATACCCTTCCACTTCTACGCCGATGACTGTCAAATTTACTTCCCCCTAAGACAAAATGGTACATGCTCTATTCAACCTCTGCTCGACTGCCTGGCTGACATCAGGGACTGGATGGCTTTAAATTTCTTAAGTTTCAATGATAAGAAGTCTGAAGCCATATTGTTCCTTCCCAATGACACAACCTCGAACCACTGCATCGACCTTTCTGCTCTACCCCTGTCTGAAAAACAAAAAGTCACAAATCTGGGAGTGATAATGGATCCTTCCATGAAACTCAACAGTCATGTAAACATGATCGTCAAATCCTGTTTTTTCCAGCTGAGGCGACTGTCTAAGCTGAAGCCCATATTATCAAAAAACAACCTGGAGACAGTAATTCACACATTTATTACATCTAGGCTTGATTACTGCAATTCACTTCTGCTTGGCGTCAGTCAGGCCACCATTGCACGATTACAACTGGTTCAGAACGCAGCAGCCCGATTTTTAACTAGTACACGCAAAAGAGAGCACATTACACCAGTCTTGGCCTCCCTGCACTGGCTACCGGTTCATCTTCGAATCCAGTTCAAAATTCTCCTGTACGTCTACAAATCACTGAACAGTCTCGCCCCGCCTATCTCTCGGATTTGATACACCCATATGTCTCACCACGTCAAGAAGTCAGAGGACCGGGTACTTTTAAGAGTTCCAGTAACTCGCCTTAAGCGCAGAGGTGACAGGGCCTTCTCTGTAGCAGGCCCAAGACTCTGGAACGAGTTACCGCTGCTCATCAAACAGGTCCCCTCCCTCGCAGTTTTCAAATCCTGGTTAAAAACTCACTACTATTCTGTTGCTTTCAACACCAGCTGATTTGTATTTGATCGTTTTATTTATGATCTGCAATGTTTTTATGTCTTTCGTGTTGTGCTTCATTGTGTGTGTTGCCTGTTTGTTTGTTTGTTCAGCACTTTGGTTTGGACTTGTTCCTGTTTAAAGTGCTTTATAAATAAAATGGTATGGTATGGTATGATTTTTACACAAAATTACCCAGGTAAGGTCCAAGATAGATGATAAACTTGAAGGTAAAACAAAAATTATTATTATTTATTGTTATTTATTTCTTTTTGCTCTTTTTTTGTTTTTTTGCATCTTTAGTGCAAAGCACAAATTACATTTACTTTGATATCTGGGCAGTAATCAGATTTAGTGTTTGTGACACACTGTGTTACTAAAAAAAATTGTAATTTCCTGTCTATTTAAAAATTCTAGTGTAAGCTATTATTGAACTGACTGACTGATGATTCAGCAGGTTTATGGCAAACGCTAAACTCCTTCTCATAACAGCACGATTCAGTCATCTGAAAGACTTCTTGCAGCAAAATGTCTTCCTTTGAATTTCTGACTCAAACTAATATCACTGTAGTTAAAAATGAACCATTGTAACATGAATTAAATCTGCTCCAGATATTCAAAAATGTTCTTTTTATGTTCTTTTCAAGGATAAGACACTGTCCTTGACTGATGTTGCTATCAAAAATAATCTAAACAAGCTAAGGAACGTAATCTCCATTTAAAAACATGAATATAACAAGAAATTTTAAAAGCAGGTTATAATAACCAATAAATTAGGATAATTCAGAAAGAACAATTCTATTTGTTTGTGTTGGCGGGGGGTTGAAGCAGGAGGGTAATTGTCAGGAACAGTATGTAATAAATCACTTCAAAAAGGATATTTTAAAAACAAAATCATGCATTTCAGAAGCACAAAAGCTCCATTAAAAATGGCCTAATTGCTATTTGATCCATGAGTTGGGGACTAATTGTGACATGCAGCTCAATTCTCTGAGCTGAAATTGCACCTTTTTTTAAATACCAATAGCACCACTAGTAATTATGTGAAGGGTGTTTTTACAGTAGTTGTCACCTTCTTACAGTGCTGTTATTAGTATCACTCAACCCTCTGCGAATAGCAAGCGGCCATCCGAACACTAATGATCGATCATTAGGCCGATGATCCTCTTTTATCATGTGAACAGCTAGTTTTGGCAAAATGGTTGATCCACTTTGATAAGAGTCTATTTATAAGACTGAGTTTATTGCAGCTCCTCAGACTGAATAAGTGTTTTGGATTAAATACTAAATGTTTAAACAAGATTTGTCTTTTTATTATATTTTTTTAATATGTCCAGAGGATCTGACTTTAACATTGAGCATGCATCAGGATGTTTTCTATTGTTGACTGTAAAAATTAAAAACATGCATTTGTGCAAACTTTTTTGACACACAATGTTATTTTATCTGTTTGATTTTTTTTCTCAGCATTTTTTAATTCGTTTTAAAAAATGATAGCTTTAATTTAAGAATACCATTTGCATGGAAATGCCTTTCTAATTAATCATCATAACATTTCCCATTATTGCAGAGAGTCCCTCAGAGATGACGTGATCGTTTGGGTGGTCTTGTAAGAGACTTGTGGAGGGGGGTGGAGGGGGGTGAAACGACTGATTGGGAGTTGTCTGTCTTTTATCTAGTTCCCCCTTAAGTGCTGTCAGTGATCCTTTTACTCCGGGAGTAGCAAACAAAACCATGTTGTGACATATTAAGGTCAAATTGAAGTTTAAAGTGGTTAAAATTTGCCTGAATTGAAGCAAACGTGCTCTGACATAGAGCTCTAACAGTGAGGTTCTGTTGTCAAACTGTTACTGCTTGAATAAGAGGAAAATTTACCTTCGGATGCAGCTGTTTAAAGACCCTACTCTACAACTCACAAAAGTCCAAAGACCAGAGAGTGTTGCACAGGGAGGTGTCGGGAGAGTGGAGCAGGGAGGGTGAGGAAGCAGAGGGAGGGATGTGTGAGACCAGTCTTTTGGATTTCTCATTAATTCAGTGTGACCCTCTTTCAGTTTTTTTTTTTAAGCCCGCCCACTGACCATTATCAGCACAGGCCTTATATATGCAGCCTGTTGCTGTTGTTTGTGCGCACGCAAACTTTGCAGAGGAGCAGCTCCAACTTCGCAGCCAACCCCATCAAACACCATGAGAGAGTTCAAGAGCAAGGAGTTCTGGAGGGCCGTTGTGGCCGAGCTGGTCGGCATGACCCTCTTCATCTTCCTCAGCATCTCCACGGCCATCGGGAACCCCAACAACAGCAACCCAGACCAGGAGGTGAAGGTGTCGCTGGCGTTTGGACTTGCCATCGCAACACTGGCCCAGAGTTTGGGGCACATCAGTGGAGCCCACCTGAATCCAGCTGTTACACTCGGGATGCTCGCCAGCTGCCAGATCAGTGTGCTCAAGGCAGCGATGTACATAGTGGCCCAGATGTTGGGTTCAGCGTTGGCCAGTGGTATCGTGTATGGAGCGCGTCCAAATAACACCAGTGCCCTGGGGCTCAACTCTGTAAGTATTTCTCACATTGCTGCTGTTCAGTGTGTTTTAAAACAGAGGAGTCCTGAAACAATCATTTTAAATTTGGTTTGCTGCAACTCTATAAAGTGTTCCCATAAGGGAGACTAGCTTTTGCAAGAAGGTAGATGCTGAATTTGCAGTGTTTATATTACAATTTGGTTGATGTGTCATTGCTTATTGTTGAGAAGTGATGACACATATTTAAAGCATGCTACAAAGACAACAGCTGCAACAACTTTAAAACTGAAACATCCACATTCAGCTCATTGATCTCTGCATATTTTTCTGCACTTTTCCATCACTTTCATCTGAATTGCCATGTTTGGCACTTGGACATCTGTGCCGAAATTTCCATCGGACATTTGGGACGATGCCAGCAGCTACCAAATGGGAAATGGTGGCGGTGGTCAAGGGAAACCATTCATCTAAATGAAACTAACGAGCGCTGTTGTTTTTGTTTTGTTTGTTTTTCCCTCCAACTCTCACAGCTCAACGGCGTGACCCCCAGCCAAGGCGTGGGCATAGAGCTTCTGGCAACCTTCCAGCTTGTGCTGTGTGTCATTGCAGTCACTGATAAAAGGCGGCGTGATGTCACAGGTTCAGCCCCCCTGGCCATTGGCCTCTCGGTCTGCCTGGGACACTTGGCAGCTGTAAGTTGTACTTCAGGGTCATCCTGAAAACAGTGCAATGTTTGTCCAGAACTAGGTACACAACACTTCAGCTAGGCTAACCTGGAGAAAACACAAAGCTCACATTTATACAGCAGCACTGAGGATGTTTGGTCCTTTTGTTTTATTGCAGATCAGTTACACAGGCTGCGGCATCAATCCGGCCCGGTCCTTTGGTCCAGCTTTGATCCTGAACAACTTTACAGACCACTGGGTAAGTCAGAAAACGAATCACATGTAAATGTGCAAACTTCTTAAGCTTAAATAATTCAGTTACTCACTGACAGATGAAACAATTACACGAGTTAACGAGTTATGGTCTAATCAATATCCAGTTTGCATTGGACACTGGCATGAGAAAACTTTTGGACCTTGTCTGGACTCGTTTCCTTGTGCAGAAAGGAACGGCTTGCACAGAGAATGATCGGCGTTGTCTGTTCCAGGTGTACTGGGTGGGTCCGATGTGCGGCGGGGTGGCAGCGGCTCTCATCTACGACTTTTTGCTGTCCCCCAAATTCGACGACTTCCCTGAGCGCATGAAGGTGCTGGTTAGTGGTCCAGTTGGCGACTACGACGTCAACGGAGGGAACGACGGTACCACTGTGGAGATGTCGTCGAAATAGTTACAAACATTTGAGGCCAATGTACATGTCTATACTCTTGTAAAAAATATACATACGAAAATGACTAAAAGTCTTGAATTCAATGTAGTATATTAACATTTTGGTGTTACAGTACAGTACGTTGAAATACCAGAGGATTGTTTTCTACGGGTCGTTTTAGTGTCACAATCTAATTCACTCTTTTTTTTAATTATTGACCCAGTACTAACTTATCATCCAAACCGCAGCTCGAATACGCACGTTTGGATTGAAGGTCTTAACAAAGCAGGGTGTGAAACGTTGTTCCCTTATCAGTATTCATTGTGTTGAGCCATATTTTTTTGTATATTTCAGTATATCTGTGTCACGTCTTATTTTGAATGAAGAATGTGTTCTGTGTGCACTTAAATGTCTTTCACTTTTATAAGTAAAATAAAAACACTGGATGTGAAAAGGTGTTCTTTTGTTCTTCCTTGTTGTAAAATCACCGTAAGCCCAACATACAAGCAAACATTTAGATGTGTAGATCTTCGTCTTTCGGCTGCTCCCTCTTCAGGGGTCGCCACAACGAGTCATCCTCCTCCATCTCCGTGTCTTCTCTAACTGCCACATGTGCAAAAAGTCAACACTTCATATAAAGCATCAACAAAACACACAAAGAGCAAATAAACTACTGTAGGTACACAGTACAGTACACACGATTTGTACCCAAACTGTACTGAGGTTGAAGACATCCAAGGCTTGACCAACTGATCGTTTGCTTAAGAATTTATCCAACAGCAAATAAAGAAGATGAATCATTAATCCACAAGTCAGAGTCAGAGAATCTTTATTGTCTTTTGCCCCGCATGTGGTGCATGTGATGAAACGAGATTATGTACACAGGGTCCGAGTTACATCCAACAATAAAATGTAAGAGAAGAACAGTAGTAACATCTAAGATATGAACTAAGAAAAACATCAACTAAAAATACACTAAGCCCTAATATCATAGAAAAACATTACTCTAAACAGCAGCACGAACATGAGTCTGTATGAGCAGATGGGCACGAATGAACACAGATCAGCAGCAACATGATGTGATATTTCACAGTGATTATTCTGGTTATTTATTCATGAGTCTAACAGCCTCTGGGTAGAAGCTGTTCCTTCAGTCTAGTGGTTCTACATTTAATGCTCCTCAGCCTCCGTCCTGAGGGGAGTGGGGTAAAAAGTGTGTGTGCTGGGTGAGTGGGGTCTTTCATGATGCAGGTGGCCCTCTTCCTGCATCTGGAGGTGTAGATGTCTGTGATAGTGTCAGTCAAACATAAATAACATAAACAACAAACAAAAAAAGTATCTTCACCTATGACTTTCAAAGTGATCAACCTTGTTTCTACTTGCTGCTGAATGAAGCTCATTCGTGACAAAGAATTTCAATGGTACAGTCTAGAGCAGGGTTACTCAATTGGCGGCCCATGGGCCAGAAGTGGCCCATGGGTGACTTCAGTCTGGCCCACCAATGAGTTGTTTTTTTGTTTGTTTGTTGTTGGGGTTTTTTTGTGTTTTTTTTTTTTT
>JBBPBX010000460.1:5647-33965 GCA_038048925.1 Garcialebias charrua | reverse complement strand
TTGCATTTGTGATTCAGTGCAACTAAATAAACAAATTTAAAAGGTAACAGATCATTATAAGACTTGATATATTTACAGAATGACTTTAATTCCTGGATGTCTGGACCCTTAGCTTTCAGTAACTGTGACCTTCCTGAGCAGTTTAGGTGGATAGCCCTGCTCTAGAGACTTTAGTCCAATGAAATTTAGCAATAAATAAAAATACAAACAAATAAATAAAAGTTTTACAATATCAGGACCAATAAAGAAACAGACCAAGACGTTTGTACAGGAGTAATCAAAGAATGCATACAAGGAAGAAAAAAAAAACATGTCTATGATGAAAAGTTAAAGTTTGAGTTTTTAATCTAAAAAAGTTAAGTCAGGTCCTCTGGACATTCAATGTCCGGAAGACCAGATTTAACTTTTTTAGATTTTTCTACCTGGATTATTGAGCATCAGGATATTTGAGTTTTAAAGTTTGTTTGACAGGAAGCATATTGTGCTGCACTATGGCTACATTTAGACACGCATGGATAATTTTGGAGTTTGCATCTATTTAAACCCTCATCAATAAATTGAGAAAAGTTTACATGTGTATTTTTTGTAAAAATAAAAAATAAAGTGTTGAAAAGACCACTTGAAAATGATGCTCAGAAGTAACAATAAATCAGCAGTGGAAACCAAAAACTGAATCTAATGGCAACGTTTTCCATGATAACATACAGTATTTCTCTTCCCCTCTCGATATGTTTGTAGAGATGATGAGGTATAGCTGAAGGATAAAAGTGATGAAAAGGACAAGGAATGTGAAAGTGAATCTGGAAGAGATCTGCTGAAAAAGGTTGATCTGTGCTGACTGACTGAGGGCCTGCCAGGTGATTGAAGGTGTTGTTGCTCCTGGACCTCAGCATGTTAGCGTCATGGTTTTCATAAAGTCCGATTCTTTGTTGGACAACTTCTTTTATTTGTGGCTTCTAAAATAGAAAAGAACTGTCCTTGATTTTGACATTTAGTTTGCAACATATCAGTAGATGAAACAGGATGTTGAATTTGAAAGATTTCCTTCACTCCTAACAGAAAAGGGCATAATAATAATAATAATGAATTCCATTTATAATGCACTTTTCATTAATAAAAATCTCAAAGTGCTATCATGGTTGGTGGATCATTTCTGCTCATATCACTCGTTTATCCACATCTGACTGTTTTTAATCCAATGAGAGTCTTAGTTTGAGATAACTTGTGGCGGTTTCCGTGTTGTCCTTAAATATACATTAGCTGTTTGAGCAAAACCTGAATAAGTCACAAGATGACTAAACCAGTGGTTCCCAACCCTGCTCCCTGAGGAACACCCTCTTGCATGTTTTTGTTGTTCCTCTGCTCCAACACACCTGATTTGTATGAAAGGTGATTAACAGGCTTCTGCTGGACTTAAGGAAGTAAATAAACCACTGAATCAGGTGCTGGAGCAGAGAAACAACTAAAACATGCAGGATGGTGTTCCTCAAGGGCCAGGGTTAGGACCACTGGACGAAATTAATTACATCAAAGATTCAAGGATGAATTTGTTTGATAACACTTGCTCTTCATTGTAACACTGGAGAATCTCAGCTTGTTGTGTTGGATATCACTTTACACTGCCTACTTCAAGGATTCAAGGTTCTTTATTTGTCATTTACAGCACATGTGGTACATGTGGTGGAATGAAATTCTGTACACAGGGCCCCAGTTACATCCTAACAAAAGTGAAAACCGCAAAGCCAAATTGATATTAGATTAAGAGGAAACAGGCAGAATCTAATTTTCTTCATCTTGTGTTATAGAAACAAGCAGCTTACTGAGAGCTGAGGGGCTGGCTTTGTATCCATGACTCAGGATAGAGCCAAGATTTTAATGTTGTTAAAGTGAACGGATCTTAATCTGCCCATCCTCTATGCTCTGCTGTCACCTCAGCCCCTCGGATCAACTACTATCACTCTCACCAATAATCCTGTTCACATTCCCGTGTTGTTTGCACACGCATGACAAGCTGCCTGTTTTAATTCATGGCCTGCATATAGGTTTTTTTTTTTAAATCTTGTCCTGTTTTGATTTGTTTGCCTTTATTCGCCTGCGGGTAAATCTGACCTGATGAAGGACTTTTGCTGTCTCCTCTGTTCACATCTGTTTTTCTTTTATTTGGCTCTCTGTTTGTTCTGCTGCTTATGAACCCTATTGTATCAAACTGATCTCATTATGGGCAAATCTCTGCTGCTATGAAATATGATTCATTAAAGAGATTATCACTTTCTGCCCAAAAGTCAAAACCTGCATTTTGCAGGAATTTTAGACCACTGAAGCTCTTGGAGTGAGTTTGCATTGAGAAACTTTAAAGAGAGTCTTTAGATTAGCACGTATGTGCCCCATCGGTCATTCCTTGAGGTTCTGTTTACATGTGAGGCCTCATGTTTTTTCCATGAGATGTGAGTAACCTTCCTTTTCATTGTTTGAGTTGTTGAGCTGCATGTGTATTGATCGCCCTGCCCTTATCCCTCTATTTTCACTCCTGTTTAACTTTCCTTCCTCTCCCTTTCAAAAAGCAGACTTCCACTTACACCAAGGCGCACTTCGGAAACTACTGCACCTTTAAATCAAATGAAAGAACTTGCCATTTAAGTGCCATTTGTGACTTGGTGTATACAAAGTAGTTGTAAATGTGATTTGCAGTCCAGGATGACGTCACACCTAGAAGTATTCGTTCCAGGAGGGACATTTCTTTGAATTCTCAGACATAAATTTACAGGGCATTCAAATTTTTTATTTATTTATTTTGACGTTGCGTTTTCAAGAAAGTCCTGGATTTCCTAGAACTTCAGCTCCCTTCTCAAAGGATTCTGGGTTGCTTTTTGGCTCCGCCTCTCTATACTTCCCAATTTATTCAGAAAAATTATTTACGCCAACATGTATTTTAGAAAACGTTTTAACTCGTTTGAATCAGATGATCTCGTGAACAGTTGGAGACTTCCTGCTGCCTGCGAGGGCTCTCTCGCTCTCGTGTTAGTATAAGTCATGTTGGGTGGTAAAAAACCATTTAACAGTTCAAGTGTGATGGGAAATTCACATTTGCTAGATAATATTTGAATAGGAGGCTTATTTAAGGAACGCAGCAGAGGCTCTGCTGTACAGAACAACGGCAACTGGGAATGTAATCTTCTGGCCTCAATTCAAACTTTTGACCAAGAATTTGAAATGTTTGTGAAGCCTTATTTTAGCACTAGTTTGAAGGAACGATCCACAATAATTCAGGAAATAGGATTGTGGAATGGTTTGGAAGATGAATGCCAGATCACTGTGTACATTTTTTTTTACTACATTAGGGCTTAGTGTACTAGTTGATGTTTTTCTTAGTTAATCCTAGATGTTATTACGGTTCTTTTTCTTTTTTCTTGCATTTGTTGTTGGATGTAACTGGGACCCTGTGTACATAATCTCGTTTTCATCACATGTACCACATGCGGTGCAAATGACAATAAAGACTCGGACTCTGACATTTAAGAGACTGATAAAGACGAGTTTCTTGGAATAATATGGGAATCGTTAACACATATATCTACTTAAGTTGTCGTCTGATTTGATTAAGATGTTTTGAGTTTTTAATTTAGCTAGATTGTTCTTGTCTTTGTGATTTAAAATTTTTATATACGTATATAAAATTTGATTTACATTAGAATTGAGTAAAAAGGGGCAGTTTTCATGAGACTAGTTCTTCTGCCACCTTTTTATTTTATTTACTTTTTGGTATTGTATGTATAATTGTCATGTTTTTAAATGAAATGAAATAATTTTCAAAAAAAATAAAAATAATAATTGATAGTCAGCTGCAAATTGTTACAACCCCACCCTGAGATCAGGTAAAAATATGGCACTGGGCGTAACATAAAAAAAAAAAACTTAACAGTTGATGTCAATTAAAGAACATTTTTATTTTACAAAGTAGAAAAGAGAAAAAAAGAGAAAAAACAGGCAAACACAGGGAAGCTTTAAGCTTCAGGGTCTCCAACAACAACAAAACACCCCCCTTCTAACTACAGTATAAAGAAAATATATTACTAGCTAGAAGTAAACCTAAAAATACAAACGCTGAGCTCCCTAGCTATATCCACAAAACAGGTTAGAACAGAAATGGCAGAGAACCCCTACCAGCTGCTTCCCCTGTGAACAGAGAAAAAAAAACACAACATTAGTTAGGCACTTAAAAACTTCACCAAAAGTGCTCACAGCAAGATCAGGTAAGTTTCCACAAACCACACAGACAAGATCACAGTAGATCAAGGCCCAGACAAAAGGGACCTGACATCTCTGGCATGAAGCTCTTTATGGGGCAGCTGACAAGCTCAAACACTTTTCACCTGTGGCAGCCAGGTAGAACCGAAAAACAATAGGAGAGAGAGAGGGCACCCTCAAGATAAGAGAGCCCTTAGAGGTCAGTGACCGTAACACAAATGGACTCAGTGAACAACAATAACATCAGCAGGTAGCAGGATTTTTTTTTTGTGCTTACACTTGCAGATAAATGGCTGTATTGTATTTTTTTAGGTGCACTGCACAGAAAGCAAAAGCAGAAGAATTTCACCTTATTTTACAGATTTGCATTTATAAAACACATGATCTGCCTTGTCTTGGATTTTTTTCCTCAAAAGGTGTTGACCTCATGACGGACAGGATTACTGCTGCATCACAACGTCTGCATTTTAAGAGCATTGTTGTCTTTGGAAGATTAGATATTGTTATTGGAGAAGTGTTTTATTCTTCTTTACATTAAAAGTCAGAGGCTGTGAACATATGATACTGTGCTCCCACTGGCACAGGATTAAAGTTTTAATAAGCTCTAAAAGTCCCATTAACCAGAAAGTTATCCAGTAAGTCAGTTAAAAGCTACTTTTTGCTTTGACCAGTCGATCACAGAAAAGTTTGTGCAGAAATAATGGCAGAGAAAGTTGTGTGAGGCAGTTTTTAAGCACTTTATAAAGTTTTTTGTATCATAACTCATTAGTACCAGTTTGATCTGAATGCAAATAGTGACTGCCTCTCGATCCGGTCACTTCATGATTCATACCCTTTCTGCTCGTTTCTGTTCCACAAAGTCTCACTCACCAATATGTAGTCCTGTTTCCCTTTTTTAAAATCATTTCAGCAGACAACCTGCTTGTTTTAATATCTGCCCTGCATCTGGGTTTTGTGTTGTGTTTTTGAGCTCTGGCCTCTTTGCAAATCATTTAGGCAATTGATGGTGTTTTAAAAATGCTTAGCATTTAATTATTTAAAAGAAAACTGAAAACAAACTGTTCAAATGCCTGTTTTTGCCATAAACTCATATGGAGCTGTACAGAAAATGGTTGATCTTATTTATTTGATATTGACACAAACTGAATGATTACCGTATTTTCTGCCGTACATGACACACCGCCATATAAGTCGCATCAGTCCAAATATGTCAAATAAAGTGGAAAAAATCCATAAATATGTGGCTTCGCTGTATAAGTCGCATCTATTATGCATCATCGCTGACAACCCGGAAATGTGGGCCGGTATTGTGCCAAAAATCGATTGGCTGCCAAATGGCGGCCGCATGCACGAGAGGACTTTAACAAGAATTTAACAAGATTAACACTTAAAAACAATTATTTTGTTTGCTCGAAGTTAAAGTAAATGTGTGTCTCAGTCTAACTTTTTCTTAATAAATGCAATTTACGGTCAAATCAGCTGCATTTCAAAACCCGATTCGCTGAAACAGGAGTGCGCAGAGGGATGAGTCACTTTGCATTTCTTTGAAATTTAACAAGATAAACACCTAAAACATTTACCGTATTTGTTTGCTCGAAATTATAGTAAAGTTGTGTCTCAGTCTAACTTTTGCTTAATAAATGCACTTTGACGGTCAAATCAGCTGCACTTCAAAAGTATCTTCCACCTCGGTGCTCCGGGAGCGCACAGACTGGGAGGAAATCAGGAAAGAGGAACGCTGTGCATTTCTTTGAAATTTAACAAGATAAGCACCTATAACAATTATTTGTTTGCTCGACATTATAACAAAGGTGTGTCTCAGTTGAACTTTTACTTAAAAAATGCACTTCAATGTTCAAATTAGCTGCATTTCACCGGGGCAGCGCAGCGAAATGAAGCCGATTTGACGTTGTTCCAAGCGAGCTGGACGAAGGTGGCAGACTTTGGCAAGCCGATTGTATCACTAATAGCCACTTTTACCTGTTACATGACACAACGGCATGCCAAAGTACTCAAGTGCCATCTAGTGGCTGAAAATGGCAGTATTCAATATGTTCAGTCAGAATGAACGAAGACGGTCATATCTCAGCAAAAAATTGGTTTTTAAATATGGGGGAAAAATCCATAAATACATCGCTTTGGCATAAAGTCGCAGGTCATGTAAATTATGCAAAAAAACGTGAATTATAGGCCGAGAAATACAGTATATCCAGAGCAATTGCTGCAAATTAGCGACAGGCTAAAAGTCCTCAATGCAACAGTTACATTGTTTGATATGTAACTTTTTTGGTAGTTGTTATTGTTCCTGTTTAAATTAAATAAAATTATAGTCTAAAAATAGCCAACAGGTTGTTGGTGGACTTTTTTTTTTCCTTCCCCTAACTGATTTTTTTTAGAAAGGTCCTAGGTGAGGGACCAGACAAAGTGCAGCCCAAAGACCCCTTATGATGAGTCAAATCACTGGAAACAATGTTCCCTCGCCCGGACGCGGGTCACCGGGGCCCCACTCTGGAGCCAGGCCCGGAGGAGGGGCACGTTGGCGAGCGCCTGGTGGCCGGGCTTTTACCCATGGAGCTCGGCCGGGCACAGCCCGAAGAGGAGACGTGGGTCCCCCTTCCCATGGGCTCACCACCTGTGGGAGGGGCCAAAGGGGTCGGGTGCATTGTGGAATGGGTGGTGGCCGAGGGCGGGGACCCTGGCGGTCTGATCCTCGGCTACAGAAGCTGGCCATTGGGACATGGAATGTCACCTCTCTGGTGGGGAAGGAGCCTGAGCTAGTGTGTGAGGTTGAGAGGTTCCGGCTAGAAATAGTCGGACTCACCTCAACGCATGGCTCTGGCTCTGGAACCAGTTTCCTTGAGAGGGGTTGGACACTCTTCCACTCTGGAGTTGCCCCTGGTGAGAGGCGCCGAGCAGGAGTGGGCATACTGGTTGCCCCCCATCTTGGTGCCTGTACGTTGGGGTTCACCCCGGTGAACGAGAGGGTAGCCTCCCTTCGCCTACGTGTGGGGGGACGGGCTCTGACTGTTGTTTGTGCCTATGCGCCAAACGGCAGCGCAGATTACCCACCCTTTTTGGAGTCCTTGGAGGGGGTATTGGAGGGTGCGCCTCCTGGGGACTCCCTTGTTCTGCTGGGGGACTTCAACGCTCACGTGGGCAATGACAGTGAGACCTGGAGGGGTGTGGTTGGGAGGAACGGCCCCCCTGATCTGAACCCGAGTGGTGTTCTGTTGTTGGACTTCTGTGCTCGTCATGGATTGTCCATAACGAACACCATGTTCAGGCATAAGGGTGTCCATATGTGCTCTTGGCACCAGGACACCCTAGGTCGCAGTTCGATGATCGACTTTGTTGTCGTCTCATCTGATCTGCGGCCGCATGTCCTGGACACTCGGGTGAAGAGAGGGGCGGAGCTGTCAACTGACCACTACCTGGTGGTGAGTTGGCTCCGATGGTGGGGGAGGATGCCGGTCAGACCTGGCAGACCCAAACGTATTGTGAGGGTCTGCTGGGAACGTCTGGCAGAGTCTCCCGTAAGACGGAGCTTTAACTCCCACCTCCGGGAGAGCTTTGAACACGTTCCGAGGGAGGCGGGGGACATTGAGCCCGAGTGGGCCATGTTCCGCGCCTCTATTGTCGAGGCAGCTTATCGGAGTTGTGGCCGCAAGGTTGTTGGTGCCTGTCGTGGTGGCAACCCTCGAACCCGGTGGTGGACACCGGCGGTGAGGGATGCTGTCAAGCTGAAGAAGGAGTCCTATTGGGCCTTTTTGGCCTGTGGGACCCCGGAAGCAGCAGATAGGTACCGGCAGTCCAAGCGGCATGCGGCTCGGGTGGTTGCTGAGGCAAAAACTCGGGCGTGGGAGGAGTTCGGAGAGGCCATGGAGAATGACTTCCGTACGGCTTCGAGGCGATTCTGGTCCACCATCCGGCGTCTCAGGGGGGGAAAGCGGTACGCGACCAACACCATTTATGGTGGGGATGGCGTGCTGTTGACCTCAACTCGGGATGTTGTGAGTCGGTGGGCGGAATACTTCGAAGACCTCCTCAATCCTACTGGCACGTCTTCCACTGAGGAAGCGGAGCCTGGGGACTTTGGGTCGGGCTCTCCAATCTCTGGTGCTGAGGTCGCCGAGGTGGTTAAAAAGCTCCGCGGTGGCAGGGCTCCGGGGGTGGATGAGATTCGTCCTGAGTTCCTTAGGGCTCTGGATGTTGTGGGGTTGTGTTGGCTTACGCGACTCTGCAATATCGCGTGGACATCGGGGGCAGTTCCCTTGGATTGGCAGACTGGGGTGGTGGTTCCCCTATTCAAAAAGGGGGACCGTAGGGTGTGTTCCAACTATAGGGGGATCACACTCTTAAGCCTCCCTGGTAAGGTCTATTCAGGGGTTCTGGAGAGGAGGGTCCGTCGGATAGTCGAACCTCGGATTCAGGAGGAGCAGTGTGGTTTTCGTCCTGGTCGTGGAACACTGGACCAGCTCTACACCCTCAGCAGGGTCCTGGAGGGCGCGTGGGAGTTTGCCCAACCAGTTTACATGTGCTTTGTGGACTTGGAAAAGGCATTCGACCGCGTCCCTCGGGGGGTTCTGTGGGGGGTACTCCGGGAGTATGGGGTACCAGGCCCTTTGATATGGGCTGTTAGGTCCCTGTACGACCGGTGTCAGAGCTTGGTCCGCATTGCCGGCAGTAAGTCAGGCTCGTTTCCAGTGAGAGTTGGACTCCGCCAAGGTTGCCCTTTGTCACCGATTCTGTTCATAACTTTTATGGACAGAATTTCTAGGCGCAGCCAAGGTGTTGAGAGGATCCGTTTTGGTGGCCTTAGAATCGCTTCTCTGTTTTTTGCAGATGATGTGGTCCTATTGGCTTCATCAGATCGTGATCTACAGCTTTCGCTGGAGCGGTTTGCAGCCGAGTGTGATGCGGCCGGGATGAGGATCAGTTCCTCCAAATCCGAGGCCATGGTCTTGAGCCGGAAAAGGGTAGCATGCCTTCTCCAGGTCGGGGAGGAGGTCCTGCCCCAAGTGGAGGAGTTTAAGTATCTCGGGGTCTTGTTCACGAATGAGGGAAAACTGGAGCGTGAGATCGATAGGCGGATAGGTGCAGCGTCCGCAGTGAAGCGGGCGCTGTACCGGTCTGTCGTGGTGAAGAGAGAGCTGAGTCAAAAGGCAAAGCTCTCAATTTACCGATCGATCTACGTTCCCACCCTCATCTATGGTCATGAGCTTTGGGTTATGACCGAAAGAACGAGATCTCGGATACAAGCGGCTGAAATGAGTTTTCTCCGCAGGGTGTCTGGACTCTCCCTTAGAGATAGGGTGAGAAGCTCAGTCATCCGGGAGGGACTCGGAGTAGAGCCGCTGCTTCTCCACATCGAGAGGAGCCAGTTGAGGTGGCTCGGGCATCTGGTTAGGATGCCTCCTGGACGCCTCCCTGGTGAGGTGTTCCGGGCATGTCCCACCGGGAGGAGACCCAGAGGAAGACCCAGGACACGCTGGAGGGACTATGTTTCTCGGCTGGCCTGGGAACGCCTTGGGATTCCCCCGGAGGAGCTGCTCCAAGTGGCTGGGGAGAGGGAAGTCTGGGCCTCCCTACTTAGGCTGCTACCCCCGCGACCCGACCCCGGATAAGCGGAAGAAAATGGATGGATGGATGGATGGATGGATGATTTTTTTTAGGTTTATGCATAGAAAAGTAATTGGTTAGAGAACTAAATTACCACGTAGGTTTAATTGGAAATGATAATTTGTTATGGTAAAAAAAAATATATGGCTTGCATAAAAACCCTCTGATATTGCATACAAATGTGCTTTTTATGGTTTACTGACTGAATTCTGACCCATCTTTGTGGTATTTTGGAGAGATGATATAAAATGATAAAAACAACTGTTCTGATGTGTGAGTTTGTCAGAGTACATATTATTGTGGCCTGCGTGTCTGTACAAAAGCTCAAGCTCAGCTGTGATATTAGTATGTTACAGAGCTTTTTTTGCACAGGGTGACATTCAGTGTCCAGCCTCCATCAGGGAAACCTTCACTCTGGTTTCCAGTTAAGGTCATTAAATGCTAAAGGGTTAAAGAGTTGACATTTGAGATGCTGTAGTTTGGCTCCAAAACAATAATATATGTGCAATATTTCATCAAAATGTAAATGTGTTCAGCAGTAAACTGACAAACATTTTCCATGCATTTTGTAATTAAACTCTAAAAGGAAATGCAACTTAATGTTCAAATGAGATCATGTTTGCAATATAAGAACGGTGTAGCGGTGTAGCCGAAGGCAGAGGTTAGACATGAAGACAAGAATGCGTGTGACATTTTGACCTCTCAGTTATTTTAAACGGAAAATGCAGAACCGGAGCGTTGTTTTGTCGTGATTTCCAAAGGTCAAATTTTCTTCACAGCAGCGAATGACTGATGTCATCTTCACTGCGATCAGCCCAGCACGACGCGTGCCGGTTCGCCATAACCATTTCTGTGGCTCTCTATGAACTTAAAGATAACAGTTGTGTGCTTCAATATTATAATATAATATAATATAATAGTCAGTCAAATCAAATCAGTTTTTATGTTTGTAATGCCAAATTACTCAAACATAAAATATTTTCATTTTAGATGTAGTGCAGAACACGTTATATTTAACCAGTGTGTTAATAGGTTGTTTTATTAATACATTCTGCCATGATGATCTGCTGAACTACAGGACAGGAGACGCATTTGACATGACTTCAACATGAAGCTTGTCTTTTACATGAGACCCTGAACAGACATGGGTGGAATTTCCTATCCATCCATCCATTTTCTACCATTAAAGGTCATTTTCTGCTATATTTTGTGAAACAGCTTTCATTTTTCATCACAGCTCACATTTAACATGGCATCATTTTAAAACACTTGATTTTCTTTGCTCAACTTTTGTTTTGATGAATGGCTGTAATCCATGGCACAGCCCAAATATTTAGAACGGATTCAAGTTCAGGAATCTGTGGTGAATAGTTAGTTCATAAAAAATTATATTTTATTCTGTCTAGACAACTGTTTCATGGTTTATGATCAACAGATGTTGAAATCACCATTCCATGTGATGTAGTTGTTTAAATCAGGGGTTCTCAAATGATTTGGGTTCAGGGACCCCTTACAGGGGAGAAAACGTTTCAAGGACCCCCCTATAACCAAGGCCGGCCCAAGGCATAAGCAAACTACCGTAAGCGACTACTCAGGGCCCCAAGGCCACTAGGGGGCCCCCTAAGTGGAATAGATTTTTTTTTTCTATGTGATTTTATTGAATATTTTATAATAATAATAATATAATGTCATATTTTTGTCATCTGTGCATGTTTCCATACAAGACGAAATTTGACTCTGCATTTAACCCAATCACCACCAGGTGGCAGCCGGCAGCGGGCAGCTATAGAGAGAGTGCCGGGGAGCAGTTGGGATGAGATGTGCTGCTCAAACACACCACAAGTTATGCCGTGACTGGGGTTCGAACCTGGGTCCTCCGGGTCCCAAGTCCAGTTCCCCTGCCACTACACCATCTTGGCCCCTCTTGTTCAGTTTTTTCAAATTGTTGCATACATTTACATAGTTTTAAGAACTAATGAGTCAACTTTAAATTTCTTTTTTAAACCATTTTATGTGGTTTCAAGTAATTGTTCATTTACAGTACTTAAGTATTTCCTTGGTATTTTATTTTTAGTTTATTTAATTTAGTCTATTTTTGTGCAATTTAATTTATTTTTATGCATCTAAGTAATTTTATCTGTTGTTTGTTGTTGATCTTGAACTAGAAATTATTTTTGAACATTACTGTTGCAATTCTTTGGAACCATAGATAATACACCAGATGACACTTTTGCTGTAAAATACATCTGTACATTGCATACTGGTGTACGTATTATTTTTTATTTATTTTTTTGGTTACTTTTATCACTAGATTGCATGTGCCAAACTCAAGGCCTGTGGGCTAAATCCGGCTCGCCATAACCATTTCTGTGGCTCTCTATGAACTTAAAGATAACAGTTGTGTTCTTCAATATTATAATATAATATTATAGCTCGTCAGTCAAATCAAATCAGTTTTTATGTTTGTAATGCCAAATTACTCAAACATAAAATATTTTCATTTTAGATGTACATGTAGTGCAGAGCACGTTATATTTAACCAGTTTGTTAACAGGTTGTTTTATTAATACATTCTGCCATTTGTTTCTGCCTTTTGAGGACATTCACGAGCTTGATGTGGCCCAAAATGAAAATTATTTTGACACCCCTGCATGATATATACATATAGAATAATGTAAACAGGGCTGTCAGAGTTGCAATGAGTTTATGTTAGGTGAATGAACTGATCATCTGACTATTGATTGCAGTAATCCAAGTTATTAGCAGAAATAGAGGCCCCCAAGCCAAATTTTGCTTAGGGCCCCATGGAGGCTTGGGCCAGCCCTGCCTATAACCTTAATGTTTATTAAATAATTATCTTCAATTTGTCTCTTTATTAGTGTTAATACAATGTTTACACTTTTAAATATGGGGTATTTTTCATCCAAGACGCACGTAATTAACATTTTAAAATTCAGCTTCCAAAAATTACAGTTTAGAGAAAACTAACAGCATCAAAAACCACTTTAAAACTTTACCTATTCACATAATGAACATTTGACACTCTTCTATCAACACTTTCTCAAATTGTTACAGAAAACTCTTTACGTAAAACGGAACAGAATCATGACAGCAGCAGTCACAACAAGGCGCCATTTGTAAACTTCTTCTTCTTCTTCTTCTTCTTCTATGGCGTTTTCTGGCAGTTTACAAACTTTGTGTATTACCGCCATCAACTGTTGGAGATGTAATTCAGGAGTCTATGTATTTTCAATCTTTAAAAAAAAAATCCTTTCAGCTAATTTTATATCTTTCTAATATTTAACAAGTGCTTTAGTTATATCCTGTGACTGATGTTTCCTTAATAAATTAACCATTGTTACTGAACTCCCCATTACCCTTTCCAGTGCCTTCCTCTCTTTTTTATATTTCTTACAATAAATCAACACATGTTCTACTCCTTCCGGTTCCCCACAATTAGAGCAGTCCCCTGATGGATGTTTTCCTATTATCTTTAGACCACTATGTAGTATGCCCAATCCTCAACCTGTTAATCCATACTTCCTCTCTCCTATTCATAATACTACTATTGATTACCTCCTTCTGTATGTTGTGTAAATGCCTTCCTCTTTCTTCTAAATTCCATCTCTCCTGCCATATTTTATGTATTTTGTCTTTAATAATTATTTTTATTTCTGCTTTACTTAATGGGACATTATATTCAATTTCTCTTGCTTTAACTGCTTCTTTAGCCAACTTATCTACTTTTTCATTGCCTACAATTCCTCTATGTGCTGGCCTGGAACCCATGTGAATTGAATGCTTATATTTTGTTGCTTTATTTCATATATCAAATAACTAACTTCTTCTATAAGATCTTGACGGCTTTCAGATTTTCCACTAATAATACTAGTTAGGCTTAGGCAAGTCTGAACAGATGACTACCTTTCTGGGCTTTACCTCCACCACCCATCATTTGCAAACTGATTGATGCTGGAACGCAAATAACGGGCAGGTGGGGGGAGGGAGGGTCTAGGGGTCCTCCCCCAGAAATGTTTTAATAAAGTAAATGTGATTTCCTGCATTTTGGTGTATTTGATGGGTTTTTAATAATAATAATAATAATTCTTTATTCATTTCATATCCTAAAACAAATTAATTGTATTTACAACAATTATATTTACAACAACAACAACAAAAAAGAAAAGAAAACCAATACAATGAAATGAAGCAGAGAGAAGAAAATAATTCTTATAATATCTGCCCCTTTTTTCTCATAAATAAAATTCAAACAATAACATTCTTCAGTTAGTAAAACAATAAAACAAAAAATGAAATCCTTCTAGAACAACAATTTATATGAGTACACATTATACAGTATCATATTTTTTTAGCAATCCAAACTTTATCAATTTTTTAAACATGTACATTGACTTGGCACTTTTAATATCATTTTCCAGATTATTCCACAATCTCACTCCTTGTATCGAGGTACATCGTTCTTTCAAACTGGTTCTAAATTTAGTTGTTATGAACATCTCCTTCCCCTTAAGATTATAGCAGCTTTCTCTCTATGTAAAAATTCTCTGGATGTTCAAAGGTAATGATGCATTTTGGTGAGCCCTATACATAACTAATAACATTTTATAATCTATGTGCTTGTAAAAAACGTGTTTTTTTCCTTTCTTTCTTTCTTTCTTTCTTTCTTTCTTTCTTTCTTTCTTTCTTTCTTTTTTTCTCTTAGCTCTTGGGGAAGAATTTTCATTACCTCTGTTCATCTTTGGTCCAAAGTACACCAGAAAAAAATCCTGACCTTAATGAATTTTCTGTTTGGGGTTGCAAAACTTGCTATTTGGTTGACCAGGAAGAACCAGATGTTAGGCCGGGATGGACTGATGTAGTTGAGAGCTTTAAAGCTGGGGTCTGCGATATTTGAACACTCCTGAACACTCGGACTTAGAAATATTTTCAGCTCAGAAAAGCATTCTGCTCCCTCCCCTCAGAGCCATATATGGCACAGTCAGTGCTCTGCAGCTGAACTTGGGATCTGCTCCGCCCCCTGCTGCTCTCTGCTCAGAGCCGCTGCGATATTCTGTGTTTATGGTAATAAAACCTTCTAATAAAATAAAATAAAACCATGGAGCGCTAGTCCTACAACACAAAATCCAGCAGAAATCATCAGAGGTTCACGAAGCAACGTTTGGACATGTTTTAATTCGCTCGTGAGTCGTGACAAATCCATTTCCTCATTCCTGTCAGTGAAGGATGAAGCGATCACTTTGGCAAAAAAACTAAATAAAAGTCCAGCTCTGGGATAAAGAAGGGATATTTAATACATTTTGTGTCACATAAAAAACAGTCCTGCATCGCTTTGCAATCCTTTGAATGAGAACGAGCCGCAACGCTGAGGCTGTGAGTGACAGGTGGGGGCGTGGCCGCGTGGGTTGGGGCGTGACAAACAACTCTGTTTTTATTGGCTGGTCAGTGTCCGGGTCACTCTGTGTTTTCAGTGTTTTTATAAATGCTGATAGAGAAGCAAGGGGACTATAGTTTTTTTCAGAGATTACTTTGTCTAACATCAGTTTGTCTGTAGATAGTGACAGAGTGAAGAAATATGTTAAAAATATATTGTTTGAAAAGTTACAGACTACATTACAATCTTACACACAGTAAAAAAAAATCCGTAAAAAAACGGAAAATGTCCTGGTAATTTTCTGCCAGTACATTCTCCGTTTTTTTACAGATATTTCCGTAAACCCTAAAACGGATTTTTCCTGTAATTTAACAGTTTTTTTAATGTATAATTTACATACATTTCTGTTAATCTAGGGTGCCAGGTAAATGGAGTCCTCTTTTGCGCTTCTTCTCAAAGGTTCTTGTTCCCAGGGTGCTTTGCGCAAAATAATAATAATGGAGAAACCCCTGTAAAAAATGATAACGGAAAATTCCTTCACACTTCCACAGTACATTTACCTGTTTTATTACGGATTTTTTTTTACAGTGCATACTATAGCTTTAAAGGGTTACTTGCAGCCCGTTTAAAAGTAGAGCATGCTTTTTACACCCTCACCAGCAACCTTGGCTCGTTTCGAGACTTCTGGGGTATTAAACAGGTTTTGTGTTCCTTGAGGGAGGATGGGTTTTTAATTCTTACCTTTTAATATTATGGAGAGAGTAAAAAAAAAAAAAAAAAAACTAAATAACATATGTAAATAATTTTTTAATGAATTAATGCCCATCCTGTATGTCTCTGTAACTGAATGTTTGTTTTTCTTTTTTGTTGGACCTTGTTTTGTTGTTGTTTCCCAAATGATGTAAAATAAAAGTTTTGTCAAGTCAAGTCTTTCTTTCTTTCTTTCTTTCTTTCTTTCTTTCTTTCTTTCTTTCTGTGGACCCTCAAGCGCCGACTCGTGGACCCCTAGGGGTCCGGGGACCCTATGAGAACCACTGGTTTAAACCACCTCCTCACGTGGTTGGTCAAAGACCCAGAAGCAGCTCCCTGCATCCAGTGTGTAACATGCTTTTTGACAAAGAAGCTACATTTTTATATTACAAAACGCTGAAATAATAAGGATCATTTAGTTGATGTTTTTTACCCATGAGCAGCAAACAGCTCCTCCTTCAGCTGAACTGGAAAAGTGCTGTCATGAAGGTGAAGCGTCTCACCTGCTGCTAATCAGGCCTAATTTATCCCCAACTCATAGCCGTGACAAGTGCAGGTGAGTGATTCCTCCAGGCTTGCAGCTTCCACAACAGGACACAACCAGATTTCTGTGCTTGGAGCAAATGCCCCAGAGAGTTTGTTAAGGCGTAGAGGAGCTGATTGTGTCTGAGCAGCCATGTCTGAGATCAAGCTGTGGGCCTTCTGGAGGGCCGTCCTGGCTGAATGTTTAGGAACGCTCCTCTTCGTGTTCGCTGGCCTCTCTGCAGCCGTGGGGAACCACAATGTTTCTTTTCCTGACCACGAGTTAAAAATGGCGCTCGCCTTTGGTTTGGCCATCGCCACGCTGTCGCAGTGCGTAGGTCATGTGAGCGGCGCCCACTTGAACCCCGCCGTCACTTTGGGCCTGCTGGCCACCTGTCAGATCAGTTTCTTCCGGGCCTTCTTCTACATGGTGGCCCAGATGCTGGGTGCTGTGGCCGGCAGCGCCATGCTGTACGGGCTTAGGCCAGAGAGCACAGTCTCCCTGGGTGTTAACAAGGTAAGGGTGAATCCATGCGTGTCCAATTGTTTTGTGTAAGCTAGTAAATTGCATTATGTGCAGAGGTTGGGTGATACTTAGGGAATTGTTGTCAGCCACCTCTTGTTAATGTGAATGTGGTGCTCTGTCTTAAGAGTGAACAGCTGGTGATTAAGTTAAATGGTAAACCTGAGCTGTGTTCATGCATTTAAGGTCCTGTTGTCCTAATATTTGTAATGTTTTATATAATTCACTTTTTTTTATTATTTAGGTAACATTGAAACATTCAGAACAATACAAAAGCAGCTTTGAGTTACATTATTTGGAAAAATGTACTTAAGCTTGCAGCTAGGCTGAGCAAAGTCGAAACTAGTGTTATTTTATAAACTCATCAATTTTTCATCACTTTAACTAGAAATGTTTAAGTTCTCAATTTAATGTGAAACCATGTGGCCTTGGCCCTGCTTACTAGCTGTTTAATCTGTTTAAATAACATTTCCTGAACTTGGTTTGAGCTGCACACAAGAGATTTTGTTAGATCTGAGCCATTATTTCCAAACTTTTTTTTATTTTCTGCAGTAACTTGGGCTCCAGTTCAGTCTAATGTAGTGAACTGTGATTAGTGCAGCTTTTACTTCCAGCCATGATGGGAACTCTGTTATGGATGCTCTGAAGCACCACTGTCACTTTCTATATACTTTTTTTATTTCCAGCTAATTGAAGTCCTGGAATATTCCTGATCTCTGCCATGTTTTGTTGTTCTGTCCATTGTGCAGCTAAATGAAATCAGCTCCAGTCAAGGTTTTGGGTTTGAGTTCCTGCTCACCCTGCAGTTGGTCCTGTGTGTGTTAACGGTCACTGACAAAAGGCGGAACATTAGAGAATATGCACCTCTGGCATATGGACTTTCCACGGCGATGGGGCATCTTGCTGGGGTGAGTCGAAACGCGTCCTCCTGTTTCACTGAGGCCTGACACAATAAGTTGGTGTTGTATGAGCTGGCTGTTGGTCAGCCTTGCTCGCATTGTGCTGATGAGCAGCCAGAAATGTAAGCGTTTCCTCTAATCTGATTTACAGATCAGCTACACCGGATGTGGTATCAACCCTGCACGATCTCTTGGGCCCGCACTTATCCAGCTGTCTTTTGAGAATCATTGGGTATGTATTGTGAAGCTGAACATTTAATTCATTTTTTGTTTTTTATAGATTTACTGTATATGTCCGTTTTATTTCATTTTATATTTTTATTACATTTTGTGGGAGTGGTGACGCAGAGGTTAAGAAGAGCTTGTGATCGGAAGGTCGCCGGTTCAAGCCCCGGTACCGACGATATCCAAAAATGTGGGTGGGATAAGTGAAGCAGTCACACTTGTCTCCACCCTCATCTGCCCCACGCTGGGCCCTTGAGCAAGGCCCTTAACCCACACCATCTGCTCTCCCGGCCACCCTAGATAGCAGCGCTCTGCTCCACACGGGGCTGTGGTTGTCAAGAATGGCATCTGGCGTAAAAACAATTGCAAAGTCTTCGTGCAAAAGCCGAAAGAATATTTTTATTTTTTATATAAAAAATTAATTTAATTTATATATATTTTTTTAAATTTATATTTTTTTATTTAAATTAAATTATATATTTTATTTTTTATTTATATATTTTTATTTATTTTTATTATATGTATTTTAATATCTTTTTAATTTATATTTTATTTATTGTATTTGTATTTCAACTATATATTTTATACTATATATTTCATTTTATTTCACATACGGATTTAATTTTAATTTTATTTATATTTTAAAAAAATATATAATTTACACTACATATTTCATTTTTTATTATTTTTTTTTTTTATGCAAGAAAGCAAATTTCTGACTATTTATTTTTCTTTCAGGTGTACTGGGCTGGACCAATGAGTGCTGCTGTGGTGGCAGCACTTCTGTACAATTACCTGCTGGCTCCTAGAGAGGAGCGTTTTAGTGAACAGACCAGAGCCTTGCTTTGCTGCGGATGGGAAGAAGAAGTAGTAGAAGAAGAAGAAACGGAGCCTCTTCTGGGAGCAGCCAAGGACATAGAATGATTAAAGGAGCTTCTCTGAATGAAAGCGCTCAATTTTGTCTTATTTGTTTTAGTTGCATCATGATGCTCAAATGTAAAATTTTATGAAGCATATCATTTCATATGGGCACTTTCTAAGGACAAGATATTAAAGTGGTTGCATGTTGATAGAAAACTCATTTTAAACCACCAGTACCACAAAATCCCAAATGAAGTCATGCCTAACTCAAAACCATTGAATAGATTATTGAAGAGTTTGCTGGAACATTAAGTTTTGTTATAGAACAAGATTATAGAGTTTTTCAATTCAGTTGATGTGACTTCAATACAGTAGTTTGTTGCTGTTGGCTATGATTGAATGACTTTAGTTAATCCTCAGTGGGGAAATTGTTGCAGAGCAGCGGCAGGAGCAGCACAGTTTACGATGGGTACAGAAAACTGGCTAAAATGAATAACTGGTACAATAAAACTGCATAATGACATGGTGCAAGAACAGTGCACTCACATTTGCACAAAAACTGAGTAAAATTGGTCAGTTTGAGGTTGGTAGTCGGTTTGAATCAAAAAAGGCGTTCAATACAAAATCAACTGGACTTTATTTGTTGCAGAAGACGTTTCGTTTCTCATCCGAGGAGCTTTATCAATTGAGTTGAGCACAATCAGAATTGATACGTAAAGCGCACTGGATTATAAAACTCCCTGAAGAGTTTTGAGGAAATTATAAAATATTTAGTGCGCCTTAGTCAGAAAAATATGGTAATTTAATCAGTGACTCTGCAGCAGAATGCAAATGTTACATTTTGCATATTTTTACTTATTTAGATGTCTGATTTTGAGAACTTAATATATTTATATACTGTATTTATACCTGAAATGCTTTGTTTATGCATCTGATTCTTACTTGTTCCACCAACTCTGACTGGACAGAGTTGGTGAGGGTCTGAACAGTGTAAGGATTTATGGCTTCTCATACGTGACTGCAGTTTGTGTGGAGGTTGTGCCAGAAGTTCACATCGCAAGTACAGAATGTGATATTAAGCTGAAAGAAAAAATTTTGATCAGACGCATTTGTGATCGACAATCTAGTGATCCGACTGTAGGAAAAAATGATCACGAAATATCAGATGTGTTAAAATTAAACTTTAAGATGGGTTTTGAAGGATTTGTTTTTGGTCAATCAACACTGTTTAAACTCTAAGGGCTGCTGAGCTGCTACTTTTAAGTGTTTCTCAATAAAAAATTGAAGCAAGTTTTGCCGTTTGCCATGCATGAGTGAAGTGCATGTTCCCAAATAATAAATAATTTAGTGTCATAAATATAATTCTTCATACCACGCTTCACGTTTTGCCATTTACAGAAAATCTCTGTTCCTGTTGGGTCCTTCAGAACAGGTCATCCATTTTGTTTAACATTTGTTTATTTCTCGGATGTAATGGTTTGATTACTGAACGGTTAGTGACGATGGCAACACGTTCGGTCTGTAATTTATATCTGCAGGAACAGAATATCAGAACTTGCCCAAAAAATGAAAACAAGTTGGAGATAAATTTCTCAAAGATTTAGCTTTTCTGTTTGCAACAAACATAAAAAAAAATAAAAAAAAATTTGGGGTGTGGTGGTTGAGTCAATCTCAACACATCCTTCAATTGCCAACAGATATAAATATGACAATGTTGCATGAGATTACACATTTCTCACCATAAAATCATATTAGTTTAAAATGAAAGTTGGTGGATGATATACTACCCTTCAAAGAATACTAGATCTTTAAATGTGACTGCCTTAAAACGGGTCAAAAGCTGTTTATTTTTATTTTTATTAAACTTAAAGCAGCATTAAACAATATAACGCCAGTTAAAAGAACAGACACTTCCAGTGGCTGCAATAGTCCAGTTCAGATGCAACATCTGGCTCAGTCTAATCAGAAGTTTGGATTGTCTCTCAGCTTCTTCTGAAAGTTCCTCTGGCTATAGGTTCCTCTTCATGTGGCGATGGTGCATCATTTTTCTTCATGTTTTTAGGATTTCAGAGGCCATGTGACAAGAGGCAGACCCAAACCGTCCTTTGTGTGTTTGACCTCGGAGGTCACAGCATTGTGTTCTGCCTCTTGTTTTCACATTTGTCTCCAACACGGACAAAGATGGTTTTGTTTCCCCTCGGCCATTTTGTCTGAGCGTGTTCATCAAATTATTTGGCTCTCATCTTCAACTTGATTAGTTTGAAACTTGGCAGGAGACAGTTTTCATCATTATATTTCGTCTGGCTAAAATAAACGGATGAGCACGTTGCGCTGACCTGGATTTAAACTGAATTTACAGTGACGATTAAATAAATTTGAAATATTGGATTAGTCAAAATGCTTGCGTGGATGTTTCTTTTTCTAAAACAGCAGATAAACAGAAAGCGATGAATTAGTGGCAGAATAGAAATTGATATTGAAAAATACATTTAATAACAAAAGCTTTTTTTTCCCCAAAGTCACTTTTTTTAGTTCAATAACAAAAAAATAAAAACACCTTTAACAACTCGGTAACACTCTCAGAAATATTTTGAATCAATCCCACGTCATACTGAACAGGGAATACAGAAATTATTAATAATAATAAAGTTTTAATGCTAAGATTGATCCATCCATTATCTTTATCCACTTCTTCCTTTTTTGGGTCATGGAGGTCACTGGTGCCCATATCCAGCAGTCACTGTGTGAGAGGCGAGGACACCATGGACAGGTCTCCAGTCCATCACAGGGACACAAAGAGACAAATGAGACAACCATTCACTCTCTCACTCACACATAAGGACAATTTAGAGTTACCAGTCAGACTAACATGCATGTTTTTGGTCTGTGGGAGGAAACTGGAGTATCTGAAGAAAACCACACGCACGGAGAGAACATGCAAACTCCATCCAGAAAGGAACCCACTGGGATTTGAACCAACGACCTTCTCACTGAGAGGCAACAGCTCAACTGAACCACCATGCCGCCTGCTAAGCTTGATGTCTAATAAACATCTTCTGTTAAATGTGCTTCTGTAAAATTAAAAAGCTTCTGTAAAGCTTTGATACCTGTCTGTTTTGAAAAATATAAAATTAAATAAAATGAAGCATTTTCAAGCTAAATAAAAAAAAAGATACATGTACCGTATTTTCCGTTGTATAGGTCGCACCTGTGTATAGGACGCATTGTCCAATTTTTATCAATAAATTGGAAAAATCCAGAAATAGGTTGCACCGGTGTATAGGTCACACCTACGTCGCCGCCGACGCAACGCGTCATCCACCGCTGACGTGACGCGTCACCGCTGAGACAACCGAGTGTTTAGCTCTGCTGCAAATGTCTGCCACAGGAGCGCACAGCAAGGCTTTTAAGAAGATTAACACGGTAAAAACAATTATTTGTTTGCTAAAAATTATAGCTGACATTATAGCACAAGGGTTAGTGGTTTATTAGCCGAGTGGTTTATTAGCTATTTGCTAAAATATACAAGGAAATAAAACGAATGCTAACAAAAGAGTCCGTCTCTCTAAACACGAATAAAAAATCAAATTTTATCTCAAATGTTTCATCCAGGCCAACAGTTAGTACATTAAAGCCTTATAATTACACTCTGTAAGCAGAAAAAATATGCACCGAGTGGTTTCAAAGCTATTTATAATGTAAACAGAAATAAAACCAATGCTAACAGAAGAGTCCGTCTCTCAAAACACGAATAAAAAATCGTATTTTATCTCAAATGTTTCATCCAGGCCAACAGTTAGTACATTAAAGCCTTATAATTACACTCTGTAAGCAGAAAAAATGTACACAGAGTGGTTTCAAAGCTATTTATAACGTAAACAGAAATAAAACCAATGCTAAAAACAGAAGCTAACTGAAGCTAACCACTAATAAAAGATTGTTTATTTATTTATCTCAAACATCTAATAAACCTACTCACTTGTAAATGTCCATACAGTGATTACATTCTGTAAGTTTCCGAAAAATCCGCTGAGTGGTTCTTGACTTATCTTGCTAACAAACCGCTAACAAACACAGAGCTAAAATAGTTACCTCCAGACCAGGAGGTCGACAGAGTCAGTCCGAGCAGAGGAGCTTTTTTTCGGACACATGAGCTGGAAACGGTCGGTCGGTGTACTCTTCTGGAAGTGTCCCCCTAGCGGCCGAAACTGGTACTGCACTGCACCCCTATCGGCCGAAAGTGGTACTGCACAATTTTCTGCCAAAGTGAAAAACGGTCGTAACTGAGCCAAAAATTGGTCTAAAAATATGGAAAAAAATCCATAAATAGGTCGCACTGGTGTATAGGTCGCAGGCCTCGAAAAAACCCATAAAAAGGTGCGACCTATACACCGGTAAATACGGTATATGTGGTTGTATTTTCTTACATAGAAGCAAACAGAAAACATCCAAATACATACTAAGTTATCCTTTCTAAATATGTATCTAATGGATATTTATGCAAGTAATATTTGTTAAAATAATGTTCCATTAATATAGTAAGTGAACAGAAATGTAAAAAAAAACAAAAAAAAACTACAGTATACAGTATATCTAGTAGTAACATCCATAAACTACATCCGCCCACAGCTGAATATTTGTGAGTGAAGTTGTTGGTTATTTTTATAATTTATCCAGTAAAAGGAGTTGGATTTTTGGCAAAAGAACAAGTAATCAGTTTTTACAGTCACTCTAACAAGTTTCAACAGCTGTGAGCTTTTTTTTTCTTCCTACAGGTTTTTAAACTAAAGCACATGTATCCACTTATTTAAAAAAATTACAATCTGTACTGACGTTATGCATCAAGGTAATGAAACCAGGCCTGTTTATGGGTTAATTTACATTTTCCTTCTCTGGCTTTACATTTTTGTACATTGGACCAACTCCTTGGTCAGACTGATCCTGAAATATAAGTTTTGTGATCCCTCTAGAGAGGGGGTGATTTGTTGGAAAATATGTTTTGCAAGGGCTTTGAAGAAAGAAAGACCCATACAATATAATGGAACCAGAATCGTACGAAGGTTTCTCAATCTTTATGCTTTAACCTGATCCTGAAACAGCCACAAATCATCTTCAGCTCCGTCTCCAGACAATGACTGATGTGAAACTCTTATCTACAAGTTTCTCGCAGTGCTTACTCCCTTTCTGCTTTTCATCAGTTTTTTGGCACCAACCTGATAAAGGTCATGTCACACAGAGGGTGTGGGAACTAAAAGGTACATGTAAAACTCACATCACTTCCCATTTTCTCTGACCACTAAGACCACACAGATGTTGATGACTGTAACACCTGAAGTCCTTCGATGTGACGCTACCTAAACTTCACAACTTCATTGTTCTTTTTTTTACCCTCTAAAACAAAGCAGGCATGCAATGCAAACACTTTGCAATGGTCTGATTACAAACACTCATCAAAAGGCAGAATGTGACCCGTTTTACTGTAACGTGAGTGAAAGCAGACCAGTGTTCCCTGTTTGTTGAGTAAAATTCAAGTTTAAGCATTTTTTCTGGGTTCAGTGGCCCAGTTGTTCTAATGTTAAATGTGACATTGTTAAACAGTATGAAAAAAATCCAACAGCACAATTCTGTTACAGTTTCAATGACATGTACAAAATACACACAGAGACAAGAACACATGCAGAACACATACAAAATGTGACCTCTGGAAACCATTAATTAATGTTAGTAATGAGGTCAACCCTGTTTTTAACTGTTAATACATACAGCAGTGCAACTAAATCTCACCAGTGCTTCATGTTTGGTGGACACAACTTTTTAAAACAGTGATTTTAATCATTTTATGTTTGAATATTGTTGAGAACAATTGAACAGAATTCTTTTGTCAGGTAGAAATAACATAACACAAAAATTATCACCAGGATAAAGTGGAGTTTATTTTTAAAGAAACTGTATCTGTTTTGTATAAACAGCCATTGTTTAGTGTTTTGTTTGTGCAAGTGATGTAAAGTTAGGAACAGGAACATGCAACACTGTCACCATGTGGTCAAGATTGGATTTCTGCTTGCTTAGGCCTGAAGGTGTAAAAATAAAAGCATTCATTACAACACAGCAAGAAGAATATTTTCCCCTCTCTGACTCAGTCCAGTTTCAGTGGTGTATACTAATATTTATACTGTTAATGTTTTTGGATAGCATTTTTCTAACTATTGTTTTGGAACCATGTTTATTAGTCGATTCGCTTTAAAACAAATACTTATTTGCAGTTTACTTTGTTTGTTTTCACATAGAAAATTGTTTAGGTGTTTTTGACTTTGTAAAAATTGGTAATTGTAGTTTGGTAGTTTAGAAAAAAATAAAATAAGCAACAGACAAAATTACATAATTCTCAATTTTGGACTTTTTATCAATTGTCTATATTCAAAAATCAAGACCTCAAATACTAAAAGCAGGTTTATTGTTTGTCATTATGAACCAGATATTTACACTTAACATTTACATACTCGTTTAGTTTATTATTATGGATTAAGGAATACCACTTCTTAAACATTGTAAAATAAACTAAATAATAATAATAATAATAATAATAATATTAATAATAATAATAATAATAATAATAATAATAATAATTGATTCAAATTTGCCTGAAAAAAGGGAAAAAGAAGGAAAGAAAAGAAAATATAAAATTTTACAAGTCTATTATCATGCCTTTGAATTGTTAACAATTTTTCCTGGGTTTTAAAATTTAAATGAAGACACTTTCACCTCCTCCCTCTGTTTATTGTTAGTTTATTTGTTTTTTTTTTATACAGGTTGTTTTTTTACTTTTATTTTGAAAGTTCTGTATCACTTGGGAACGGAAGTAGATTTTAGCAGTTTCGGTTGTAAAGATGTCGCCGCCGTCCTTGTTCAATTTTGTCAACGCTAAAGAGAAGTTTATGGTAAGTGAGATTTAGGGTCATTGTAAAATTAAAAAACACGTTTTGTTTTATAAAAGACGTTGTTAATAAATTCATAACAGAGTTTTAGTTTTGTCTGAAGGTTACGGTTTGTTCTTGATATGTTAACGTAGCATGTAGCAAACGAAGCTAAGCTAAAGGAAAGGCTTCCGAACGTTCTCATTGTCCTTCTCCCCCTCTCAAACAACTACAGACTGCTGCTAGAGATGGACTAGATGGAAAAACCTGCAAGCAAGTAGTTAATGTGTTTAATCAGATCTCCGGGAAGTAAGTTTTTCTCCTGTCGGCTTTAATTTTCTCATGAATGTTGTAAATCCTAGTAAAATAAATGATTGCCTGTTATTACAGTGAGACAGAAAAGAAGACCACACTGGACCAGGCTTTGAGGGGTGTTCTTGGTGATCTGATTGTAAGAATTAATGTTTTATGTTATTCCTTTTATTAAATAAGGTTATTTTATTAGAAGTCAAAATCCTTAACTAATATGTGTTTCTTCAGGATGAGCGGAAGGCAAACTGTGACGATTACCTGTCCCTCATCTACCTGAGTATTGACGCTGTCACTGAGGGTATGTCAGTCTTCTAATAATTAATA
This sequence comes from Garcialebias charrua, assembly GCA_038048925.1. NCBI lineage: Eukaryota > Metazoa > Chordata > Actinopteri > Cyprinodontiformes > Rivulidae > Garcialebias > Garcialebias charrua. The sequence goes on along the minus strand of JBBPBX010000460.1, from coordinate 7,379 downwards.
AGTCTGTTATCATTGAATCAAATTAAATTAATCTGGATTGGAAATGTATTCAGTGTTTTATTTATTGTTAAGAGGAAAAAAGGCCAGCAATGAAGTAAAAAAGTAATAAATAAATAAATCAGTTGTTCATGTCCAGATGCATGCTCAATAACCCAGGTAGATAAATCTAACAAGGTTGAGTCTGGTCTTCACGACAGATTCTTCTTTGTTGAAACATTTATAAAAGACTAAATGACCTTGATTCAGCCTCCATCCATCCATCCATTTTCTTCCGCTTATCCGGGGTCGGGTCGCGGGGGTAGCAGCCTAAGTAGGGAGGCCCAGACTTCCCTCTCCCCAGCCACTTGGAGCAGCTCCTCTGGGGGAATCCCAAGGCGTTCCCAGGCCAGCCGAGAAACATAGTCCCTCCAGCGTGTCCTGGGTCTTCCTCTGGGTCTCCTCCCGGTGGGACATGCCCGGAACACCTCACCAGGGAGGCGTCCAGGAGGCATCCTAACCAGATGCCCGAGCCACCTCAACTGGCTCCTCTCGATGTGGAGAAGCAGCGGCTCTACTCCGAGTCCCTCCCGGATGACTGAGCTTCTCACCCTATCTCTAAGGGAGAGTCCAGCCACCCTGCGGAGAAAACTCATTTCAGCCGCTTGTATCCGAGATCTTGTTCTTTCGGTCATAACCCAAAGCTCATGACCATAGATGAGGGTGGGAACGTAGATCGATCGGTAAATTGAGAGCTTTGCCTTTTGACTCAGCTCTCTCTTCACCACGACAGACCGGTACAGCGCCCGCTTCACTGCGGATGCTGCACCTATCCGCCTATCGATCTCACGCTCCAGTTTTCCCTCATTCGTGAACAAGATCCCGAGATACTTAAACTCCTCCACTTGGGGCAGGACCTCCTCCCCGACCCGGAGAGGGCATGCTACCCTTTTCCGGCTCAAGACCATGGCCTCGGATTTGGAGGAACTGATCCTCATCCCGGCCGCATCACACTCGGCTGCAAACCGCTCCAGTGAAAGTTGTAAATCACGAACTGATGAAGCCAGTAGGACCACATCATCTGCAAAAAACAGAGAAGCGATTCTAAGGTCACCAAAACGGATCCTCTCAACACCTTGGCTGCGCCTAGAAATTCTGTCCATAAAAGTTATGAACAGAATCGGTGACAAAGGGCAACCTTGGCGGAGTCCAACTCTCACCGGAAACGAGCCTGACTTACTGCCGGCAATGCGGACCAAGCTCTGACACCGGTCGTACAGGGACCTAACAGCCCTTATCAAAGGGCCTGGTACCCCATACTCCCGGAGTACCCCCCACAGAACCCCCCGAGGGACGCGGTCGAATGCCTTCTCCAAGTCCACAAAGCACATGTAAACTGGTTGGGCAAACTCCCACGCACCCTCCAGGACCCTGCTGAGGGTGTAGAGCTGGTCCAGTGTTCCACGACCAGCACGAAAACCACACTGCTCCTCCTGAATCCGAGGTTCGACTATCCGACGGACCCTCCTCTCCAGAACCCCTGAATAGACCTTACCAGGGAGGCTTAAGAGTGTGATCCCCCTATAGTTGGAACACACCCTACGGTCCCCCTTTTTGAATAGGGGAACCACCACCCCAGTCTGCCAATCCAAGGGAACTGCCCCCGATGTCCACGCGATATTGCAGAGTTGCGTAAGCCAACACAACCCCACAACATCCAGAGCCCTAAGGAACTCAGGACGAATCTCATCCACCC
>JBBPBX010000459.1:113520-131163 GCA_038048925.1 Garcialebias charrua | reverse complement strand
CTCGGCCTGGTGGCTGCCTGGTGGGGCACGGGTCCTCTGGTCCTGTCGGGTCTGGGCCTGAGGGGTGGGCGTCCCCGGTGCCCGGGCCTCGGTGTCCGGGCCCGGGGCTACGTCGGTGCAGCGGGCTCTTGCAGCGGGCTCTGACGGGGGCCTGTGAGTTTGTAGCTGTTGGTCCCGGGGGGTCATTGTGTGTAGGCGCTGGTGGGGCTCTTCCTGTTCTCCCCTTTGGTCGGATCTGGGGAGTTGGTGAGTGGCTCGTCCTGTTCGGATGGCCCTGGGGACTCTGGGCTCGGGGTCCTTCTTGGGGTCTTGGGCTCTGATTCCCCCTTTGTCTGCCTCGGGCCTTGGGGGGGCGGATCTCTGATGCTTCGCTGTCACTATTGAATGTTCTATTTGAGGAACCTTATTCACTTGTGCATGCTCACAACCATTTACAGATGGGTGCAGGGATGTATATGTAGATATCATATGCAGATATGTAGATAGATATGTGATTGAATATGAATGTATATGTATGCATACTGTATATTCATTTTGTAAGTATGGGTATGTATATTTATGGAATTCTACTGCAAAGTCATGAATGTTATTATTCTTTATGCATGTGTTGCTGTGTTCTGTCATGTACTTTGCAGGATTGCAGATGGAGGTTGGGTGTGTTTGCCTTGTGCTTTTTTTTGTTTTGTGGATAATTGTTGTGTTTTGTTGTCTTACTTTCTGTCTTTCCTTTCTCTCTACAAAAAAAATCATATTGGTGTGAGAGGATGGCTGTAAGGTGAGAAGGGAGGCCATCTATGAAGGAAAAAAAAGAAATGAAAAAAAAGGTAAATGGACTGTACAGGTAGTCCTTGACTTACGACGTAGATCCGTTCCTACGCAGCGTCATAAACCGATTTTCGACGTAAGTCGAAATATACGTACTTACCAAGCACTTAGCCTATCCTAACACAGTACCCTACATAATTATCAAAAAACACATCGTTTGGGAGCCATAATGAAGTGCAAAAACAGTTAATAGCCTACTTGGATACAGATGACACCGTCCACCTCGGTCCATCCTCCGTATTCTCTATTAGTTTACGACGTAAAAGCGCCGTTCAGCCTGCCGTATTCCATTCAGTTTACGATGTAAAACCGCCGTCAACCTCGGTCCAGAGCGTTTACAGTAAGGTCTCCGCCTGTACTTTTCCACTGCTTCGCGCTGGTTCTGCATTCAACCTCGGTCCATACGCAACATATTCCTCCGCCTCTGTACTCCTCCGCAGCCAAGTTTACGACGTAAAACCAGAAACTGCGTAACTCGGCTTTTCAAAATAAAAGTTTATTTCTTTTTATGGAAGATGTGCCGTAACTACGAAACGTCGTAACTTGAGACCGTCGTAACCCGAGGACTACCTGTACTTGTATAGCACCTTTCTACCTAATCAAGATAATCAAAGCGCTTTACACTACAATCTGTGCCTCATTAACCCAATCATACAGCACACTACTATATCTATACAAAGCTAATTGAACAAATCATTCTAAAGAGACTAATCAGTGCTTTATCACATTCATACACCGATGGGACACATATCGGAGTTGATGAAGGGTTCAGTGTCTTGCCCATGGACACTTCGGCATGTAACTGCTGGTGGATTCGAACCCCCAACTCTTGCATTGGATGACAACTGCTAACCACTCAGCCACAGCCGCCCCAAATGTCTTCCCATTGTCAGCATTCAGCTGTTAAACTAATTTATTACATAGACTTCATTCACATGAGACAGTTTTTACAGTTTATTTTTAGAGATCTTGTTGTAACAAATCTTCAAAACACTGAGGGCTACAATAGGACTTTCACACTGTCTGGTTTACAGATCATGTGAACAACACAGGGACTTGCTTGGTCTGCGTTTCCACGAGTCAAAAGTGTCGCGACATAAAGAAGCATTCTTCAGATTGACTGCATATCAAATTGGAAACGTGTCACCCGATTTTTCAACAGTAGCAACAAAACTACTCAAGCTAATTATTCAGTGTGACTAAAAAACATGATTACTTATTTGACCTTTGCAGATTTAAATTATTCTCAGGATTTCTAGCCAGCCGACTCATCCACCAGCTGGATGATTATAAAGAAACAGAAACTGACTTGGCCCAATATATACTATGGGTATTTCACAGTATGTGTGTGTGGGCCGATAACATTCTCCAGGGGGTAATTCATCATAACACCCCTTGTAATCTCACATCTAAGGCCAAGTGGGAAGGAGTGGATGTGGTCGGTTAGTCACAGAGGGAGGCCGTGAAGTCATGAGTCACAGCTAAGTGAAAGCTGGGACTCAACAAACGGGAGAACAAGTTTTTATACACTGATATATAAGATGGGGTAGAGGCAGGGCAGCTGACTCAGGACCTGAAAGTCCCAGGTTTGATCCCCAGCCATTCCCACATGTCGTGGGGTCTCGGAACAAGACACCTAATCCCAATTGCTCCCGGGGTGCTTAAATAGCTTCCCACTGTTCCACCTGAGTGTGTCCCAGGTTCAATGGGTTAAATGCAGAGAACCAATTTTGACAATGTATGGGCACATACAATGATGACGACAACACATAGCACTTAACTTTAATTACATATAAAATGAGGCTTGGACCTTGAGAAAACTACAATATTACCATGAAAGTCCAGACTGAAATTAACGTCTTCGTTGAACTGTGCAAGCTAATACAGTACTCTTAAATAGTTCCAATTTTAAGATTTTTGGTGTTTCAGTCTGTAAGTTATCACTTGCCTCAAGGTAAAATTCTGACACCAACCTTTTACTTTATCCTCAAAAGTTTAGTAGAAATTTTATGTTGAAAAAGAAAATCTAACAGGCATGTTTTTGGACTGTGTTAAGAAACCTGAATACCTGGGGAAAACTGACACATGCACGGAGAAAACATGCAAACCCCCTGCAGAAAGGACTAGTCGGGTTACAAACCTGCAGCTGTCTTGTTACAAGCCAAAACTGCTAACGGGGAAGTTCATAATTTAAATTGAAAAAATACTTCAAACAATGCAAACTTTTACAATTACAAAACAACTGCAAGCCTTTGGTACATCCTGCTATTGAAGAATTATTATTGAATTATTCTTAGTTTAGCATATTTCTTAGTTCATATTTTAGATCTTTTTACTGTTTTTATTTTACAATTTATATTTTATTATTATATTTATTTTATATTTTATTATTATTTTATTTGGGTTGCAACGAGAAAATCAGACTCAGACTCTGATTGGTTGAATTTTCGACAGCTGAGGAATAAATGCACAACCGTCATCAAAGCTGCAAAATGTAACTATTTCTTATCTCAGACCTCCAAAAATCTAAACAACCCTAAAAGATTCTGGAAAACCATCAAATCTCTGTCAGGCACCCCCAATCATCTGACCTCCCATCACAACTTCTCGTTGACTCTGTTCCTGTGTCAAATAAGCACGAGATCCTGAACAGTTTCAACAAACGTTTTGTTGCTTCTAGTTCATTATTTGATACAGTTACTAATGGAAAATCATCCACTTCATCTAATAACCAAACTTCTACTAATCAAATCCCTCCTACAAAACAATCCTCAGTTAATCACACCTTCTCTTTTTCTCCGTTCTCAGTTATTGAGGTACCGGTAAATAAACTGTTAAACGGTCTTGATCCTAAAAAATCTGCAGGACAAGATGAACTTCCACCTTATTTCTTAAGGCTGCAGGAAACAACACAGCACAACGACTGCTTCTTTGAAGGTTCTTAATGGCGTTGTTGAAGCATTGGATGCTACGGATTATTGTGCTGCACTTTTCTTAGACCCGTCTAAAGCTTTTGACACTGTGGATCATAACATCTTGTGTCATAAACTCTCAGAAATCGGTTTCTCAGATCACACCATTGGTTGGTTCTTTAATTATCTTTCAGATTGGAGGCAATGTCTTCAACATAATGGTACTTCTTTCAGTTATTTAACAGTCAACAATGGTGTATGGCAAGGCTCAGTCTTAGGACCAACCCTCTTTACAATCTACATACAGTAAGTAATGTAGGTCAGAGCATCCCTGATGCACCCTTACATTTCTATGCTGATGACACAGTTGTTTATTGTCGAGCTAAAACAGTTGCTAAGGCTTTCCATATTTTGCAATACGCTTTTGACATCATCCAGTCAGATTTGTTCCATCTCAAACTTGTCTTAAAAGTTGATCAAACCAAAGGGATGCTTTTTTCAAACAGGAAGTCGGTCCCAGCAGTTCTTCCTCTGATTTGATCCGGTGTCCCTTTTGAGTTTGTCGATTCCTGCAAATATTTGGGCATCCTGGTCGATTCGCATCTCTCCTCCACGTGGAAAATCTAGTAAAGTAACTGAAAGTTAAACTGGGTTTCTTTTTTTTCAGAAACAGATCATGTCTAACACTGAATGCTAGGAAACGCCCTGTAACTGTGACTTTCCTTCCCTCCATTGACTACAGTGACATTATCTACATGAATGCTCTTACAAGCACCCTGCAGATGTTGGATGCTGTCTATCACAATGCACTAAGATTCATAACTGGCTGTGATTATCGTACCCACTACTGCACCCTGTATTCATTGGTTAACTGGACATAATTAACTTCACGAAGACTCTCCCACTGGTATAATTTTATTTTTAAATCACTTCTTGGTCTGCTGCCTTCATACATCTCCTTCTACATGTCTCTGTGTGAGTGCAGCTACAGCATGCACTCTCAGGACAGGATTACCTGCAGTGTTCCCTCAGTGAGGACTGAACTAGTCAAAACGGCCTTCTCCTACTCCGCTCCTGCTTCCTGAAATATTTTACAAAAAGATCTGAAGCTCTCGACCTTGACTTCTCTAAATGGTTTTCAGAATCTGTTGGAATCCTGGCAAAAACCAATGCAGACATCCACTCATCAATTATCTTTTACCCGCTTCTTCCATTTTGTGTCATGGGGGTTGCCGGTGCCCATGTCCAGCAATCACTGTGCGAGGGGCAGGGTGCACCCTGGATGGGTTGCAAGTCCATCACAGGGACACATAGACAAACAAGACAAACAACCATTCACTCTCTCACTCACACCTAGGGACAATTTTGGCATTACCGTGAGGGCGGCCGTGGCGTAGTGGTAATGGCAGTCATCCCCCAATCGGAAGGTTGGCGGTTCGAATCCCAATTCCCCACACCATGTGTCGTTGTGTCCTTGGGCAAGACACTTAACCAGAGTTGCTCCCGGTAGGACTGGAAAGCACCTTGCATGGTAGTCTGCCGCTACCGGTGTATGAATGTGTGTAGCATTCAATCTGTGTAACACTTTGAGATTTTTACTAATGAAAAGTGCGTTATCAATTGAATTCATTATTATTATTATTATTATTATTATTATTATTATTATTATTATTATTATTATTATTATTATTACCAATCAGCCTAACATACGTTTTTGGTCTGTGGGAGGAAACTGGAGCACCCGGAGAAAACCCACGCATGCACGGAGAGAAATTGCAAACTCCACCCAGAAAGGCACCCGGACCGGGATTTGAACCGGGGACCTGCTCGCTGAGAGGCAGCAGCTCTACCAGTCGCGCCACCGTGCTGCCCCCAATGCAGACATGTTCCTGTTTTTAGTTTTCTACATTTGCTCTTGTGATTGTCTATTGTTGTCACTGTTGTCATCATTATTTGTTGAAAACAGGTCTCTCTAGTAAATGAGTCCTCGAGGCTCAATGGGATTAACCTGACTAAATAAAGGTTGAATGAATACTTATGTTGGATGTAACTGGGACCCTGTGTACACAATTTCATTCCACCAAATGTGGTGCAAATGACAATAAAAAACCTTGAAATTAAGCACTTTAAAACTGGTCAGTCTATTTAATAGAGTATGGTATTGGAATTTGTAAAAAATATAAAATAAAATAAAAAAGGAAATCTTTACTGAGAATTAAGGATTTTTTTCATGTGCATCTCTGCATTTACTCCACAGTAAACCACTTTGTGACAAGAAAAGATTCAACGTTTTGTAACTGTATTCATTCATTCAACCTTTATTTATACAGGCCTCGAGGACTCATTTACAAGAGACCTGGTTTCAACAAAGAATGATGACAACAGCAACAACAATAGACAGTCATAAAAGAGGCATACAGATTTTTGTTTAACAAGTTAAAATAATGTGGCAAAAATAGTAGCGAAAACAGTTAGATTATAAGGTGAATGTAGAAAACTAAAAACAGGAACATGTCTGCATTGGTTCTTACCAGGAGTTCAACAGATTCTTAAAGCCATTTAGAGAGGTCAAGGTCGGGAGCTTCAGATCTTTTTGCAATATTCCAGTATCAATGTGTGGTTTTGAGTCACAATGGTCTTACATAATTTACAATAAACTCACCATCACTGTGCCTGAAACGCTGCGAAGAGGTAATAAAGTTTAGCCAAATCACTATTATATACCTCAAAAAAAGGGGGCAACCTTTGCTAATTACTATCCATCCCTCTTCTACCACTTATCTGCAGTCGGGTCTCGGAGGCTTAAGGCTGAGTTAGACTTTTTCATTCATTCAACCTTTATTTATACAGGCTAGCCTCGTTGAGTCACGGGGACTCATTTACAAGAGGGACCTGTCTCACTCACACCAAACAACCATCCACTCTCACACTCACACCTAGGGTCAATTTAGAGTCACCAATCAGCCTAACAAGCATGTTTTTTGGTCTGTGGGAGGAAACCGGAGTACCCGGAGGAAACCCACGCATGCACGGGGAGAACATGCAAACTCCACCCAGAAAGGCCCCGGACCGGGATTTGAACCGGCAACCTTCTCGCTTTGGTCCGCAGGCTGGAGCGCGCGCGCCGCGCGTGCACTCAGCCGTGCGGCGAAATGCGTTTACAGTGTCGCCTCTGTGTTTATGGTTGACGCACGGCGGCGCATGGCAAAGTGCTGTTCTTTTACGGACCAGCAGGAGGCAGTACCCTCTAAAACCTGTGCATATGTTGCAAGAAAGGTGTAGAAGAAGAAATCTACCGTAGAAGAAGAACTGTTTGAAATCACACAACAAAAACAAATAGCTTTCCGCTCGCGTGCTGAACTGTTGTCTTTATTTGCGGTTTTAATGCATGGAGTCAGCGGAGGAGAAAGCGATCACGTGACTTTTGGCGAAAAAACAAAAGAAAAGTCCGACTCCAGATCAGGAACGAAGGAGAATTTAATACATTTTGTGTCACAAAACATTCCTCCATGCGTCGCGACTCCGTCTCCACGACCACAGCGGCGCAAACAGCTGCAGGCTCCGGCGTGAAGAGGGTGAAGGCTGTCGGGTGAGGACCTGTCAATCAAATCGTAGCGCCCACCGCGCGCGCATAGGCTTGCGGAGTTTCAAAAATTCAGAGGTGCACGACATGCGCTAATCCCACGCGCGGGGCCAACTCGCAGGGGCGGGGACTGTGAAATTGCGTCACTTTTGGAGCGCGCACCCTCGCGCGCTGCGCGACGCGTCAAGTATGAATCTAGCTTGAATGTCCAGGAGAGAAACCAAACATCCCTCTCCTCAGTGGCACTTTCAGCTTGTCCTGGGGGACCCCAAGATGTTCCCAGGCCAGAGAACATACACAGTCCCTCCAGTGAGTTGTGGGTCTTTGGCGGAGTCTGCTACCAGTGGGACCTCTAAAGGGAGGAGTCCAGGATGCATCCTAATCAGATGTCCAAACCACCTTTACTAAACTACCAGAAACCTTAGTGTAATTCCAACAGAATTACAGCTTGAGGTTATATACTGTAAGTTTGTACCCGAATAAGGACATGAATGTTGAAGCTGATTGTCATTTAGATCAAGCATGACCAATTTCAGAGCGCACAAATGGAAAGAAATTAGTGGATAAGAACTTCTGGGATCCATCTAATTTCATTTGTCAATATTTCAACTAGGGTCACTGGTTGTCTGATGCTTCCCAGCTTGTAAAAACAGATTATCAATAATAGGTTAGAAGCTACAGCAGCAATGAGTTAGTCTGGTTAAAAACACAGACCCAGAGTCAAGAAATAGACAAATAGCGTTCACGTTTGGTGGTCTCATTAATGTTCTCTTCCAACTCTCGACTAAAAGGGTAAATGATTTTCAGAAGAGTCACTTAGAGAGTAAAAACAAGCAGAAAACAGCTGACTTGCTTGACTAAAGTATTTGGCTAAATCCGAAAGTCCTCTTGTCTTAATAAGACGGAAGTCAACATTAGACACGGCGATTGAGCTGAAAGCCAGATCCAATGGAAAAATAATCGTGGATCTTCATAGCTCCTCGGCTATCAGAGACATCTTTCATATAACATAAACCTCTCTGAATTAAAGTTGATGAGAAGCAAACAGCTGCATTCCAGAGTTACGAACCCCCCTCAAAGAGCGAAACAAATCACGAACAGTACTTGACTTAAAACTCGCTAATTAATTCCCCTTGCTGTCCCATAAACTGTAGACTTGTGTATGAATTTTTGAAAGAAAGTATTCTTATCCTCAGGCAACATAAACAACCGTCTAACATTTAATTGCTAGAAAAGAGGACTGTCAGGAAATTGTGCAAATGGAGCAACAACAGTAAATTAAATACTGCAGGGTATGCATATGTGAATTTATTTACAGATAATCAACTGGAAGGTATGGAAGGCTGTGGGCCAATGTAAACTTCCTTAGTTTGAAGAGAAGATAACTTCTGTAGTAATTACTGTAATAGACAGTGACATGTTAAATGGCAAAGGTCTAAAAACACAGACACAAATCTTGTTTTTTGTTTGTTTTAGATGATGGCTTTAGCAAAGAACACATAAACCCAGAGGCAGGAAAGCATTTTAATCACACAGCAAAGCAAGACCATTCTGAACGTAAAAGTGCATTGAAACTCAAAGCTTGGCATGAAAGCAGTGCAACAACCCTCAACTATGAAAAGCTCAAACAAAACTGTGAAAAATGCTTTTATATTATCACATCATAGAAAATATGTAAGACTTCTTTCATGCTCATCTTTGATGCAAATTAATTGGACTGCTTACTATTATCAGAAGTTTAGATGTTCTGTTTTACCAAGTGACAATAGGAAACAAAATTTAAAGGAGACAAGCAAAGCCACTTAAACCATAGATTCAGATTCAGATTCAGTTTATTATCGCCATTGTCAATGAACAGGATTCACAGACTAGGAATTTGCTTCGGCATAACGGTGCATAAAATATAAAAACATAAGACACAAAAAACATAAACCATAAAACATCAATACAATCAATACAATATTCAGTGAACAAAAACTACTAAGAAACAGCGCAATTAGAGTGGTGCAATCAAAATACAGTGATACAGTGATTCCCAATCAAAATACAAAGAACAAATACAAAATACAGCGACCAAGGCAAGTTATGAGGTAGCATGGTTATGAGTGTTCAAGAGTCTGACAGCAGAGGGGAAGAAACTGTTTTTATGGCGGGAGGTTACGAGTATACTGTATTCCACACATAAGCGCTCAAGATTCTAAAATATTGACAGGAACACGTGTCACATTGTACAACGCAAAATTTAAGACTGTACAACTTTTTTCACCAGATGAATCAAATATGCAACAAAGATCCAACAGAGACATCAGTTCAACAATGTGTTAACCAAACAAACTCCTTTTTATTTACGCCAATTAAAAAAAAAAGTAAAATTACTTTGTACCAGGTGGGAAGCGAACCCGCTTCCTCGGGTCAAGATAAAAGAGTGTAAGAGCAGTGACGATCTCTTTGAGCTACAGCGGCGGACTGGATTTTTAGGTGTCCACTTTACCTATATAGGAATCACCCCTCTTAACATTCTAGCTGCACGTAAAAGTTAGAGATTATTAGTTATATTTTAAAACCCTGGCTGCGCGCAAGAGTTAGACAATATTAGTTATATTTTAATGACATTCAGGTCGCGCGGAAAGGCGGAAATGGGTGCGCGCTTCGTGTTATTTACGTCCTAACATAAGCTGAATTGTAATCAGTCATTAACAAAAATTTAATTCAGAAACACTAATTCAGCTAACAATTATTTTAAGGGTTTCTGTAGTTAAATATTAATGAAATCAGCTTGCGCTGAGGTTGTTGTTTGAATGAGTCCCGCCCCTGCTGCAAACAACGAATCAAATGTGAGCAGTACATGACGTCAAACTGGGTCCGTGGGGCCGGCCCGATAAGAACCACGGTGGAGATGGTTCCAAAACGAGGGCGGACCCCGGGCGGAAAAGGAGAATGCGAACATGCCGAACCCGGGTTAGAAGCAGGGTGGAGCCGGGGAGAGCCGGGGAGGGCCGTGCAGTGCGAAAACGGCTAGAGTCATCAGCAAACTTAACAATGTGACGCTGAGGGAAATGGTTGCGACAATCATTTGTGTACAAAATAAATAAAAGAGGCGAAAGAACACAGCCCTGAGGGGAACCAGTAGAGGACAGAAGGACATCAGAGAGGAATCCATTAACTCTCACCCTCTGAGACCGAGCAGTTAAAAAGTCCACAAGCCAACATATGAGGCCGAAGTCAAGACCGTACAGACTTTGTAATTTCTCTGCTAAAATGTGGGGCTGGATACAGTTAAAAGCAGATGAAAAGTCGATAAAAAGCAACCTTACAAATGTTTTTGCACCTTCAAGGTGTCCTAAAACCTTATTTAAAAGGTGTGTCCGCCATTTTAAGGTTAGCTTCGGTTAGCTCCAGCCTCGAGAGCCAGCTTTGGAGGACTGTGTTTCTGATAAGAGGTTGCCTCATACGGATATGTGAGCTGGAAACGCTCGGTGAACTCTGTGGACGTCTCAGGCCCGGAGCAGCAGCCACTGATCACTAACCCTGGACACCGACCTATGTTTTCTGCAATGTTCGACATTTTGTGGTTAGCTTCGGTTAGCGTGACCGGAGGAGCCATGAGCTAACATGCTCGCCAGCAGGAGATGCCTGCTGCAGCCGGGAGCTCGCCTTGATGTCTGCCTTTTAGCCACAGATGTTGGATGAACACCGAGGTAACATGCTAAAACACGGATAAACAGTTGTGCACTCTTTTGGAGGGATGACACCGAGCTAACAAGGGGCTAAAATGCTAACGCTAGCCCCTCCGGAGACACGGACCAGACGGGCCGCGGAGACGCCTGCTGCGGCTGGGAGCTCGCCTCAATGTCTGCCTTTTAGCCTCAGATGTTGGATGAACACCGAGGTAACATGCTAAAATGCGGATAAACAGCTGTGCACACTTTTGGAGGGATGACACCGAGCTAACGGGAGGCTAAAATGCTAACGCGGACACCGCGGAGAAACGGCTCCCAGTAAGTTATTAACTCTTTTTCCCTTCATGATGGCTCCAAATGTATGGAGTTAACATGCTAACAGTCCTTCCTGTAAACAGTTTGGACCGCGTGGAGCAGCAAGAAACTGCGGAGCTCGGACGTGCAACGAGCTAACATGCAAAAAGACGGAGACAGGCATGACCAGCTCAAAGTAAGAAATGAACTTTTTATTTTGTCTCTAAATGGACTGTATGTGTTTTGTGATAATTATGTAGGGTACTGTGTTAGGATAGGCGAAGTGCTTGGTAACTTGGTGACTTGTTTTGTACTATACATGTACGTGTATAAGTGGCGGCTCGAATGTTTTCCGACACAGCGATTTTCGTGTTACGAACGGCCGCAGGAACGGAACTCGTTTGTAACTCGGGGAATACCTGTACAGGTATACTGTATACACACTAAAATAAACTACTACTACTTGTACTACTATTTCTACTTTGCGGTTTTTCACTTATCGCAAGGCTTCAGGGTACGGATCCCCCTTGATAAATGAGGGACTACTGTAATTTTTATAGTTTAAAAAGTGAAAGGAAAAATAAAACTTCCACAAGGAGGTCTAGTTTCTACAATTTAGTAAATAAGTTAAAGCTTATTCATACACTGTAGCATTGCTTCTAAATTAAAAGTAAATATAAAGTAAATGTAAAAGCATGAAGTACTTCACAATAAAGTACTAATCAATATCATAAATCAATAATATTTGTAAAATAGACATAAAAACTCACTATTGAAAAAAATCTATGACATAATGTTACTTCTCACACTAGCAGAGTCTTTTCTTAAGTCATTCACATCTTTATTTCTACCGTGCTCATTCTCTCATGTGACCAAAACTTTTTCTGACTGATACTCAGTTACACAACAAAGCTCAGTATTCTTTAGGATGATAAAGGAGTTCATGTAGACCAGGGGTGTCAAAGTCAAATACACCAAGGGCCAAAAAAAAATGTTGCTACAAGCCAAGGGCCGGACTGGTTCTGTGTTCATATTGAAATGATTTCACATAGCCTATTGAACCAAGACCTAACAGACTATCTATTGTTTAAGGATTAAATTAATAAAACAATATTTTCTTATGGATCTGTCAGTAATTTCAAGTGAAAACATTTTTAACAGGCAAACAGCAAAAAATTAAATTGTTTAAAAAATACATATATGTTTCTTAATATCAAGATGAATGCATAAATAAAAGTACATGCATTATAAACTGAAAATGCATTATTGTGCAGATCTATGATCCTACTGATCACCGCTTTCAAATAGGAAAATAAGAAAATAAATCAAATCAGTTGTATTCTTTCTCGTGGCTCTGTCCCCAAGTCCATTCAACTGAAAAGTAAATATAAATAAATAAATAAAATACAATAAAATAAAATACAAAAATCTATGGCACACAGCCAAAACAATACTTCCTTCAAAGAAAAATCACGTCTTGTAGAAACAAATGTAAAAATTTAACTGAATTAAAAACTGAAAATTTGTTACAGCTCTGTGATGCTCACTTATCTGAGGCTGATACTTGGAGGTGCCTCATCTTTTGTACAAGTTCATCAATGTTTGGGGTTAGGCTCTGAGCTGAGGAAATCCTCAGGATTGATTACCTCCGTGAACATGTAGTCTGCCTCCCACCTGGCTTGAAACCCCCTGTTCTCGGTGTCCACCTTACGTTTAGCCATTTTTGAGGAGGGGTGCAAATGCAGCTGAAAGTTGATCTCTGCTCTGACTGCTGATGAATAAGGAAGCCACTTGTGCACGCTGCAGTGACTTCATGCCTAAATAAAGGTTGAATGATTAGGCATACAGCTGTCTTGGGATTTTTAATTAATATTGTTGTTGGTCATTAATTATGATGAAGTTCAGCAACTTCTCGGTGAACATTTGAGCTCCAAACTTCAGCTGTGTTTTTATTATTCAGTCTGGGGAGCTCTGATTTCGGTCAGTCGCTGTCAGCTTGTCCCTCCTACGAGATTATCAGGTCGAAGTGGACGCGGTTGAACAAGAAAAAAAACATCGGTGAAGACATGGAGCTCGAATGAGTCGTTGAGCGACAGGCTGAATGATCCGAGACCGGGACGCGCGGCTGGGTCCTGCTGCTGTTTCAGCGACAGTCCCGCTGAACTAACTTGAGCGTGGTTTAATGTGTCGCTGTGACTCTGCAGACATTGCACGTTGCTGTCTTATGGTGTTTAGTGAAAATACATCCACACAGCGGACATGTTACGATGAACAGTTGGCTAGCTGTTAGCTAAAATGCTACTCACCGAGTCTGCACGTTGTTGTTGGCTGCAAACTATGGAATGGATTTCCTGAATTTGAATTACTCTGGGTTCATGAGACACGACTCCGTTCAGAAAATCCATTCCATAGTTTGATCGACTCCGTGCTGTGTGCAAAACACCAGCGGGCAGCTGTGACTTGCGGACCGGATCTAATAGTTATTAAATATCATCCAGGGGGCCACAAATAATTGCTTCGCGGGCCAGATCCGGCCCGCGGGCCGCCAGACCCTAACCCTAACCACAACCCATACACACTATTTTTTTTACTTGATAAATGTGACAAAAGTGGCCAAACTAAAAGAGCCTGTGAGCTTCTGGTTTCAGTACCAATTTTACTGGGACATTAGCTGGTAAACAATAGTGTAGTGTCTTCTGGTGGTAACTAGATGAGGCGCATGAGAGGCACAGAGAGGGACGAAACATGAACAGGGAGGCACAAAGACACAAAGGAAAGGTGCATTCAGAGAAATCTAGTAGAATTTCTCAGCTCATGTAGGATCAAACTTTAAAACTTTTTCTGCTGTGATATGTACGTTGTGGTAGATGAGATTAAAAGAAGTTATTACAGAAAAACTAGACAAGACTAAGGACTGAACTGGAAGCAAGTCTGGTACATCCCAACAGCACAGACAGATGAGTCTATGATGAAGTTAAACACAAAGCAGTCTGGTCCTCAGATAAATAATGTTTTTAACTTGTTTTTTATATATATATATGAATGTTTCTGTTCAGTGCCCTGCGATGACTTCTGTTGTGATTTGGTGCTATATAAATAGGTGTGAGTGAGAGAGTGAATGGTTGTTTGTCTCTATGTGTCCCTGTGATGGACTGGAGACCGGTCCAGGGTGTACCCCGCCTCTCGAACAGTGACTGCTGGACATGGGCACCAGTGACCACCATGACCCAAAAAGGAAGAAGTGAATAAAAATTAATGGATGGTTGGTGGATGGGTGTCTTACTTTTAATACGTACAGTACTTGGCTAATATTAGTATTTTTTTTACTTGAACTTTATTTACTGTATTTCTAAAATTTCAAGGCGATTTATAGAACAGTTAATACCTCAGTTATGTTAAGTTTCCAGTAGGCATCAAGGCAATTATGCAAACAAATTGCGAGATAATTTGACTTAGACCCAGTTTTTAGTTGAAACAGAACAGTTCTGTTGTGTTTTGGATGTTTGTCTACATAACAGCTTTTGGATTCTCTGACACCAAAATATGTCAAATCTTGGAGTTTTTTTATTTGCAACGTTCTTTCAAGGGAGAATGCTATCATGCAGACTCTCTCACTGGTACAATTTCATCTTTAAATGACTTCTTGGTCTGCTGCCTTCATACATCTCCTTGTACTTGTCACTGCATGAGTGCAGCTACAGCGTGCACTCTCAGGACATTATTGCATGCAGTGTCCCCTCAGTGAGGACTTAACTAGGCAAAAGGACATTCTCCTACTCTGTTCCTGTTTCCTGGAATATCTTGCAAAAATATCTGAAGCTCTCAACCTTGACCTCTCTAAGTGGCTTCAAACAACTGTTAAGTTCCTGGCAAAAACCAATGCAGACATGTTCTTGTTTTTAGTTTTCTACATCGCCTTATAATCTAGCAGTTTATTTTTTTACAATTCCTTTTAAACACCATTTTAGTTTCATTTGTTAAAAAAAACTACATTTGTACTAATCCTTTAATAATTGTCTATTGTTGTCTTTGTTGTCCACTGTAGTCATCACTTTTGGTTAAAATCAGGTCTCTCTTGTAAAGGAGTCCTCGAGGCTCACTGGGATAAACTTGTCTAAATAAAGGTTGAAAATGCTGAAAGAGAAAATGATTGCACACATGCACTACAGTACCAGTTATTAAATAGTCTTCATCGTCTTGATTCTTTTTAGATATACAATTTCCTCATGACTGAAGTATCTTCACGTGTTAAAATACAAAAACACAGCGCCAACTGGTGATCTGGCATAGAAACTACTGCAGGTTGAAAGTCTTTTGTGGTTTTGTCTAAGCGGTCATTATGATGACAACATTACTAAGTGAACATGTAACATTTTCACAGTCAGTATTGGAAAATCCATAATGTTTCCAAGAGATTGTTCACAAGTAAACAGGATCTTAATGAATGAATAAGTCCACATTTACATTTGTCTACCATGCCTTTTTAACCTTTGAATGTTCAACTAAATGATTTTAAATGTTTCTCATTCACAAAGACAGATAGCTGTCATAGCTATATTTGAGATCATTATATGCAGCTCCTCTCACACCCATAAGCATATTGAAAGCAGTAGTGGTGGGGAGTGGACAGTGTTTCACCCGAGGACAAATTAGCCCTGCAGTTGATGAAACCCCTGATATTTGGACTCAACAAAGACCACGGAGCCACAGCTGCCCCAAAATCTGTGTGAGGCAGAATGGACCGGACCACCAGGCAAGCATCGCTCGTATTGATCCACACGCCGAAGCGCCCAGCCACACACAGACGCACAGATTTCATTCTCTGAGTCAGAGTTGAGTGTCTGCCAACAAACTGCAGCACTGCGGACACGGGTGTGGCCTCACTATAAAGGCCTTTGAAAGACAACTTCTGTGTGGTGGTGTTGTCTGAATGCTGTTCAAATTACAACTTGCAAGTGTGTGCAACACTTTATGGGCTGTATACTGTACTGTAATAGGAACCATTCATTATTTAAACCACAGTTTCACAGGCAGACTAACTGGGTTAGAGTCAGAACTGTCACACCAGTGGTCAACTGGGCAAAACCCAGAGGTCTAACAACTGCTTTTCATCCATTACACACAGATGTGGTTAGAAATGTGAAAGAACACAAACTACTAAAAACAAAACACAAGTTTCACTTCTTTAACTAAAACCTAACTGAAAGCTAACCATAATTGGTAACGTAAAAAATAAAATATAATAAAACCTTTACCTTGTAAATTCCTAAAGGCATCACATAAAAAAAAAGTTGTTTTCTTTTAGAGATATTTTTATGTTTAAAACCAAAACCAACTTACAATTTTAAAAAGCTAAAGCTTCAACGTTTGAAGATTTTATTCAGTAAGCTGAAAATTAAAAAATTAAAATTAGCAAAAGTTGAATTTATCAAGTAAAAAGTGCACCGTTTCTTCTCAGAATAGAAACTCCTGCAGCTTTATGTCCTAATACCGTCACATTTCAAATTTGTATTTTATTTGAAGTTTTAACTAGACGATTTGAAAATAAGATATCTTGTGGTTTGAAGTTGAATATTGTGATTTTGTCTTTGTCTTTAAACTCAACAGAAGCCAACATTAACATATATGGACCTATTTATATCTCATATACACATAAAGTCGCATCTCTGTGGTCAGTTTGTGATGGACACTTCTTGAACTGGCATATTATTCAAACTGGCTACGCAGACTTTTATTGTGCTTTGCTGTGTTTTATTAACTTCAACAGTTAAACATGTGACTCACAATGAGATTGGGCTAAAAAATATGACTCAGCTCCAAAGTATCCAACACCAAACAGCTGGAGGGAAACTATGAATGTGTTTCTCATAGCTTGTTACTGATTTGGTATTGTGTACCGTACTGACAAATCAATTACAGAAGGCCCTCTTCAAGTATTACAACAATGAAGTAGTCTCTCACTACTTTACGGTTCGTTTTTTGCGGACTCGCTCTATTGCGGTTTTTCAAAATAAGATTGGCCGTGACACACAATTGGCTGACTGATGGATGAGCTGCACGATCGGCATGGGATTTTTATTTAAAACAATTTATTTAAAATTATTTAGCACCAGTGTACAGCCCAAGCTGCAGAAGAAGCTTCCTCCTACAACTGATCAGCTGATCTCTGCTCTGCAGCAGAGAAGTGGCAAGTGGGTGTGGCCAAGAGCATCGGAGGCAGAGCTGAAATCATGACATTCTGTGCTCTTTTAGAGCGTTTAGTGTTTAGAAATATTGTTTAAAATATTGCAAGAGTGAGGAAAGGGTTTAAAGTGCCTTTATATATATATATATACAGTATATACATATA